>JANTPZ010122114.1:0-14972 GCA_025593235.1 Vachellia pachyceras | reverse complement strand
GCAATGTCTAGCTCTGCGATGTTGGGTGATGCGAGCTCGTGGTCTAGGGCGCTGGTGAGGATCTCTCCTTATACGTTCTCCGCCATTGGAATCGCCATCTCTATCGGCGTCTCTGTCCTCGGTGCCGCCTGGTACTCTTTCTTTTTCTTACTCGCGATTTTTCGTCTTTTTCATTGTAATTTGAGATTTTGAATGATTCCTTTTCTTCTTGGTTCCAGGGGTATTTATATTACTGGAAGCAGCTTGATCGGGGCCGCAATTAAGGCGCCCCGAATCACCTCCAATAATCTTATAAGGTGATTAGCCTCAGTACGACATGTGTTTTTATCCTCCTGCTGAATTATTGATTTAAGTTGTTTAGTCTGCTTTTCCATTCGTTGATTCATGTTAGTTTCTGCTTCTGGAAACCTTTAAATTGCTACTTTAAGTTTCAAATTGGCCTTTTTTTTTGGGATTCTGCTCAATTCATTCTGGAAGAAGTGCTTTGTCTTTATGGTTGTTGATAATATTACTAAGAATTTCTAAAGTTGATTGCTATCTGCCAATGTTGAAAGGCTGGACGAGTAGGATTTCTTGATTAAGCAGGGTTTTCCATTCTTTATGTGATTGTCTTTAGATAAGGTATCTATTCTAATTTTAGCTTTGACTGAGTATTTTAATTTCAAGCTGTTCCGTATCGAATGCAAATGGAAAAGGAGGACGGTATAGCCATAGAGCTTCTTACATATATGATATATCTACTCGACAGTTTAGGTGCAAATAGCAAACACTTGATACGCTTCCTGTGGTTGCCGTATATTTTAAATTGTCCATATGGATTTGCTTTAGTCTCCTATATATTTTGGATAGAAAGGAGTAGTGTAATTTGAGCCAAAAGTTGGAATATAGGGTAGAATAAAATCTTCTTTACATTGAGGAATCGATGTAGAACTACTTTTGTTTAGTTAGTATATGTGGCTCTGTTATAGACAATTTAATAATGGAAGAGTTTCGATTACGACTTTAGTTTTCACTTTTCAGTGCTACATGATTTTAAAACATAATGGTTTCAGAGGTTTTGAAGCTGAATCAAATTTAGAAAGTGTATCAAAAACAATGTAGATTCATTGACTTCACATTGTATTTTGTATTGTTTGCCATCTTGTATTTTATTTGTGGGTGAGGGTCATTTGTTCATTCCCGTTACTCCTATATTGTCATTGCCTGTTAACGATTATGCAGTGTTACAATGAGGATCCATGTATTCAAATTATTGTGGTTAATGATAAATTGAGTTGTTTAAATTCAAATATTTAGAGCTATCATTCTGGGATTTGGATTATGTAAACAGAAGAAAGTTTGAATGGAATCTTGTGAAAATTAAGTTACTTATACTGTCTGAATAAAGCGTTCTGATGCTGCTGTTATAGATTTAAATATAGTCATGTGATTTGATGTTTTATTTTTTTTATTGCATTGGTGTTTCAGCGTGATCTTCTGTGAAGCTGTTGCTATTTATGGTGTTATTGTGGCCATCATTCTGCAAACCAAATTAGAGAGTGTTCCAAAGTCGAGTATTTATGCACCTGAGTCTCTTAGAGCTGGATATGCAATTTTTGCCTCTGGAATTATTGTGGGTTTTGCAAATCTTGTTTGTGGGTACGTTATCTTCTTGGAACCTGATGAAATTTTCTCGATGAATTGAATTCAGATCATCTCCTTCATGCTTTCTTTAAATTATTTGATTTCTGGGCCTCAGGTTATGTGTCGGAATAATTGGAAGTAGCTGTGCATTGTCTGATGCTCAGAACTCCTCTCTTTTTGTGAAAATTCTTGTGATCGAGATCTTCGGTAGTGCGCTTGGGCTATTTGGAGTTATTGTGGGAATTATCATGTCAGCTCAAGCAACTTGGCCCTCGAAAGTTTAGTTTGCCATTTATCAGAACGTGTGAATGCAGCTATCATGGAGCACCATGTGTTTTTAGTGCTGGAGACGAATGCCTTTTCCGTTTACCCCTTTTACTAGGAATGGGATATCTAGCCGAATGGTTTGCCTCGATTGTTATTCGATGCTGTATCGTTTACCAAAGAGGTGTTAGAGAGCTTGTGCAATATCAGTTAATACTATTTTGTGAATGAGTTTCAACTTCCTGTACTCTTGAAAGATACATTATTTAATATTAATAATTCATTAATGAATAAGTGTGAAATTATTCAGGCTTCAAATAGTGATAAGAAGCAGTTCTCATGAATTCCAAGGTCCTTCTTGAGTTCCCTGTCGTCACTGTGATTTTAATAAATTTCGTGTTTGAGTCATGACTTCAATACAGATTTTGTTTAATACCGAACTGTTTCTGTTTATGGTGGACGAGTTGAAACGCAAAACTCCTCTGTATGCTGTTTGGTTTCATTAACTACCGAGTCATACAGGTCTAAAGAAAAAGGATGCTGACTTGTAACTATGACTATCGTCATTCAGCGTTGTGGCTTGAATAATGAAAACAATATAGCGATTGCAGGAGATTAGGGTCAAAGTTCCGCATCACAGTAGTAATCATTACAACATTCAAGATGATCACAACTACTGCAACAAAATCGTAAAATCGGCCATATAGATCACAGGCACTATTAAATTTGATCAAAAATTAAATTTTTAAATAGATTGTTAATTAAGAAGTCTCGTTCAATGGCTGCATAGAGCACTCTCTTGGGTCTTCATCTATCCCTTTTACCTGGATTTCACACAGTTTAATTAACCTTTTTTGAAAACATTACAAATCAGTCCATTAAAAGTGAGGATTTTTAGTTTCGAGTTGCGATAAGCAGAACAACGAAAGGAGAGAAGTCGGATAAAGGTACAGGAGAAACAATAATGGTGATATCACTCGTATGCATCACTGCAATACACAAATTGATGTTCTAATCTTGACAGCTATCGTCAATCAAATGGAATCAAGTGTGGAGGGCACATGATTGAAGAAGGGTACGTTCTTCTGCTGAAGCTCCTGGCAATCCTCCGGCGTGGGTGACTTGGGGCTGAAAGGCTCTCGATCGGGGAGAACTAAACCTTGCTTTAAGCGTCCCAAACGCCTCGCATGTAGAACTTGCTTCGAACTCACTGGTAGCCTAATGGATTCATATTCCTCCAAAGCTGATCGTAGCTTTTCATGTCCCCACTTGTCTATGCATTTTCCCAGCACTGCTGCGTCCAGTATTGACATGTTTGTGCTCCTCAGGCAGTGAGGAGTTGTAGGGTGAGCTGCATCTCCTACTAATACCACGTTGTCCCAGAATATTTTCTCCAAGGGATCACTATCATATATGAAATTCAAAAATGGTTCCTCTGTTTTCTTCATGACATTTACCAACTCAGGAATCCAAACATTCTCTGCCTCTTGAAGCATCTTCTGGATCATGTCTCTGCTCACTTTCATGGTCACCGAGGTTCCCTACAAATTTAGAAAGCAAATAGCCGGACAAATTTGTTAAGGAAATCCAATGGTCATTATTACAAAGAGAATAAGAGGAACAATTACCTGGACTTCAGGCTCTGGTTGATTCACATACCAAACCCAATTAAGCCTTTTATTTTGGAGCTCATAGAACACACTGTGCGTTCCTGATCCCAAGTCAAAGTACAAGCATTTGCCAAGATCAGGGTATGCCTTTCGGATGCTAGTAATGGTTTCTGAATTCTCAGCTTTTGAAAAGTCAAGAACCCCTCTCCAAGCCCAGTAGCCTGAATATCTGCAAAACCAGTCCTTGAGGATTTCTACACATGCTAAGGTAATTTTCCATGTGCGTGTGTACGTGTTTTTGTGTGTTAGAATCAGATACGAAGATAGAAACCTCAATTTAAAATGAGGGAGGAATCGCTGGCGGATGGAAGAGAGACAGCCGTCTGCTGCAACAAGCAGATTCCCTACTATCTCGATGATCTCACCCGTTTTCAGAACTTTAGCCTTTACTGCAACAGAGGCTTTATCATCCGCAATATCAGAAGAGAGAAATAGGTGACCCCACAAAATTACACCTGGTGGCAGTGCATTGCACAGAAGGCCATGAAGATCACCCCAATGTGCTGCTCTGAAGTTGAAACTCTCATCTCTTGTCAATGTCCGGTTCAACTTCTTTTCACTATCAGTTACCTGATTCTGCTCAAGAAACCTTAAAAAATGAGGTCCTTATTTTGTGTAATTGAGAAAGACTACAGTTTCTCAAGAGATCCCTGCTTCAACCAAAGATCAAGATTACGCTAGAATTTTCCCAATCAAAACTTTAAGGTCTTGAATTCAGAAAATTACAGACATAAGTTCGTTTGTTCACTTCAGGTTAACCAATAAGGGAAAGAATTCGGTGGTACTCTGTTTATAGTTCACAATCCCTCGATCAAACAAGAAGACTCAGAGCATAAATGCGTAATCGAAATAAAAGTTAAAAAAATATGTAGAAATGAATATCTGGAGAAGCAACTGAGATGTTCAAAGCGGGACCTGATCAATGGTAAGTGGCACAGTAGAGTCGAGGAGGAGCTCCGGTCGAGAAAGCCATGAACCAATGATCCTTTGAGAGAGAGAATCGAGTCCGAGACCAGCTCCGGTGGGACTTCCGGTGGAAGGTGCGGTGGTTTTCTCAAGCACCACCACGTCCCAGCCCGCGGAACAGAGTGCATGTGCGGTTGATACCCCAGCTATACTTCCGCCCACAATCACCGCCTTTGGCTTCCAATCGCCAGCCATCTTTTCTGTTCTCTCTTCCAAGCAAAACATAGCCACACGCGCAGATCAACCATCGTCTTTGATAGAATTGACAGTATTAACATCAACAGTAACAGAAGTATACGGTAATTCACAGAGACGTAGTGGTCCTGATGCTTTTTTATCTTTGTATCCTTCAACTTCTAGCTGTCGCTTTCCGATATCATATATCACCACGAGATTCACCTCATTAGAGTATTGTCTAATCAAAGGTGATATTTTGCTCAGCTCTTTGTTAGACATTAAAGAGGGGAAGTAACTTATAAATCAAACCCCTCCACTTTTGTTCTTTCAGATTTACGATAATTTTATGTAATCCTACTGCCTGCCATCTTCTTACACTCTCAGTCTTAGGCCATGAGAATCCTTTACAATCCAGAAAAAGTAACGTGTTGAAGGCATCGATCTTGTATGAAACCAAAAACATATTTGTTGGTTGACGCAGGACACAGGAATGAGGCGAAGGATTAAATTAGGTGCATGTAAGAATTAATGGGTTGGGCGTAAATATGTATATATACATGCCTGTCGAAGCCATAAATACATGAAGCTCCTGCTACAGTCAAATTTGTCTCTCGGGGCTATAAACCCCATTAATAGTTGGATATATTACATATGTACAAATTTTACAGGGTATTAATAATAGACTCATAGCAGATTTTGGTCTTTCTTGAACAACAGGCGACGTAATAATGTGATCCTTGCAAGTTTTTCAATACGCCAATCCACCACCAAAAGCATCAGTATCATTAAGTAGAGACTCTGTCAACCAATAACCATCCCAGCAACCACCAACTCTCTGCCATGTACAAGCAACGAATAGATACTTCAGTTATATTGCATTGTAACAGAGGCCATATATTAGATTCATATTTCGTAGATGCAAAAGTAAGAAAATGATATGAAAAACAATTTTATCAAAAGCAACCCCAGAAACGTTTTGGCTCCTACCAACGTGATTTTAAACACCCCCAAAATGTGATAGTACAAGGATAATCCTTATGAGAAGCAAGCTTGTCAATGCTTTTTTGTTTGAAAAGGAATAAGAAATGCCTGGCAATAACGAAATCATAATGGGAGGTTCCACGATCAGACCTGCACCATGGTAAATTGAAATATCTCCTCTTCCTCTGGTCTATTCCCCCGGATCCAAACACGCTGCTTATATTGGTTCTGTGAAAAGTTCACCAATCAGATTAAGGGTATAAAAGGAAGACGGGGGTTAATAAGAGGGCATTAGGAACTAAACATTGATAATTATACATAAAATGACCTGAATGTACAGAGCCATGGATTTAGAAATAGACATACTTGTTACTAGAAATGCAAAAGCAATACCTCCTCCACAAACAAACTGCTCAAGATCTTTCTTTCCTTGTGGCCTAGTAGCACTCGATAGGTTGAATGGTGAAAAATACGCCTAAATCTCTCGAACTGCACTTCACAAATGTGAACACTATCAACATAAACATTATCAGCTGTATATAATGTAACAAAAAGTTAATATTACTAACCTGGCCCAAGTCGAAAAATGGTCCAAAATAGGTTGATCTTTCAAAAGGATCAAATCCAGCGAACTGTAATAGCAGAAGAATAGAATTACTGAAGGAGCTGTTCCCTGGACAGCACAGTAGCTGCAAGAAATTTTTTCAGTAACGAGATTACCCTATACATAACCTCAATCCCATAATCTTGACGGGGTTGGTCATTGTATTTCAATGCTTCAAGCTGAAAATGTACAGCTTCTTCTGCATTAAACTATAAAAAGAGTTAATCACTAAAATATAAAGGCGCACAAGGTAAAGTCAATCAGGAACATCAAGCATTGCCAGTGAATTACATCTAATCTCGGGCCAAAAGGTCTTTTCTTGCGAGATTCGAGCCTGCAGTACAGAAAACCAAGAAATTGCAAATATTATATGATCAAATGGGATAAAAATTTCAAAGAATGGGTTTTATATAATCCATACCAAGTACGGGCAAGCTACCGGTGGTAAAACTAACAATTTTCTTTTCCCAAAATATCTTTTTACTGTACTGTTCTGAGGAATGAGGAATCCTGCCAATTTCATGTTTTGTGTCGGGACTCACAAGGCATGTGCAGGTGATAGCCTATCTAATACATAAAGTAACAATCTAGATTAATCTGTTTGCACCTTGGTTCCATACCTTAAATAAAGCATTACCATCCTTACCACATAGATTGTCACAGTTATATACTGATTCTACTCCTAATTTTTTGAAATGGAAGTGCTGAATCTCATTTTACTACGGCAAATTTCTCAAGTGGCATAGGAAGTGTAATATTCAAATGAAACAGAGAGGAGCTTGCTTAACTTATTGTCTGGTGGAAAAGAACCGAAAAAAGAGAACAATCAAAATCCTATCAAGAGCAAGAACTGCAACAGCGTTAGAAAGATTGAGGGGGTGAAGATAACGAGGCATACCAATTAGCTGAGAGAAAATCGGGAACGTCAGCAGAAGCCTTGAAGCGAGAAGCTAGAAAAATTTTGTTTTGGGTGCTGTAAGATTTGGCCTTGGAGAAGAATGAAGCAAACTGAGGACACAACAGGGATGAACCAAACGACATCGTCGTTTCCTTTTACTTTCGTATTTGCTTAGTTTTTGATGGTAGCAATAAACGTCTTTCTGAAGATGAGGTATGTTTGATCGTCCTGTCGTGGACGTTTGGGTCTCGACGACAGATCAGTTCGATCTGCGCCACCTGTTTGGGCTGTGATTTGAGTGTTTTATTAATTCACGATAAGCTTATGCTTTGCATCAATTCAATTGGAAACCAGACACAAGTTAGACAGATTATATATAATTATTGGGTGTGGTTGTAAATTTAACTATTAAATTTTGTGTTAAGCTTTTTGACACCGTAAAATTTTAGGGTGCAAAGATGGAGTCGATGATATGGGTCAACCTGTCAAAAAGTGACGGGTTAGGTTGGTTTAAAACAAGTTTATCATAAAGTGGGGGGTTTTTAGTCAATTCATGGGTTAATTTGCCAACATATTTTTTAAAATAAAATTGATTAATAAGAAAATAGTGAATAATTTCTAATCATAATGTAAATCTAATTGATATTAAATTATTGTTGATCAGTAGATTTGTAGTTTATGTTTATTTTAAATTGTAATGCTTGAATTCAACTTTATAAAATCTATTATATACATTTAAGTTATATTGTTTGAAATTTGAATCGGATGCTTTATGTTCAATTTATAATGTATTTTTAAAAATTAAATTTTTTAAAAATAATATTTTATTTTAAGAATGGAAAAAAATGAAAAGATACTTCACACTTAAGTTCAAAAATATTATTGGTAAAAAATATGAAAAAAAATTTTAAAAAGCGACTAGGTTGAATAAATCTCAGCCCGATAGCATACAATTATTTGAGTCCGATCCACAACCACAAACTCAGACATCCACAAGCACTGTCTGACCATCCACTAGCACAATACCAAACCACGGTTGTGTTTTTCGGCCACCGGCAACCACAAAGACACCAACCGTGACAATCAATAGCAACCCATTCAAACTATAAAATAAGAAAAGATCGAGAATCAGATGTAGAGCATGAAGGAAATGGAGGGAGGTGAGGAGGATGGCCAAGGTTCATCGAGAAGCAACAGAAAAGAATAAGATGAGGACGATGGCCAACATTCAGATCTAAAGTCGCTGTGACCTCTCCTTCATGCTCTCAGATTTGAAGTCGACGGAGAAGTGATGAAGGAGATTAAAGAGGGAAGAAGGAGCCACATAGGAAGATGGGACCTCCTATTTCCAAAAATGAAGTTGACAAAGAAGATAAGAGAGAAATAGGGAGGAGAAGCTTGAGGAAAATTGCACGGTGGATGCAGGAGACATCGACGATGATGGTTGCCAACGTCGGCAACAACAATGAAGATAGGGTGATTGATAGAGAAGATGAGTATGGAAGGTGATGGCGGGAGATTAAAATTACCAGAAAGGTTCGAGTTAGTAATATAACTATCTAACAGAAGTATTAGCTCTCCTTGTGCACCAGTGAGAGTAAATTATCAGCATATAAAGTCCCCGCGGCATTCAATTTTTAGTTTTTACCCATCTAGTTGTAAAATTATATGGTTCTGTTTGTTTTACCCGATGATACAACGGTGCGCTTACTGAGACACTTAAACTTCTAGTTGTGAAATTATATAATGTGCCCTAGAAGGCTAGAACACAAGAGAATCAAGCCATGGCCCATGCGTGTCTGTTTATAGGAATCGGGGATTATCACTAAATTATCACATAATATTGCTTGCACCAAACTAGATATCCACAAAATACAATATCCTCAAATTTACAGTTAAGTTCCATTTTTTCCCATGGTCGATTCTAACACACAAGAAGCCTTGTTCCTTGGACGACTTGTTAATGAGAGACTTTGAATATGAGGAATAACACCACCACCTGCTATATTCCCTTTAATGAGGGTGTCAAGTTCTTCGTCTCCACGGATTGCAAGCTGCAGATGTCTTGGTGTAATACGCTTCACTTTCAGATCCTTACTTGCATTGCCGGCCAACTCCAAAACCTCGGCAGTTAGATACTCCAGGATAGCCGCAGAATATACTGCTGCTGTTGCACCTACTCTTCCGTTGGCTGTCACCCTCGACTTCAAAAGCCGGTGAATACGTCCAACCGGAAACTGTGTGAAAAAATATATACCAGACGATGGTGCATCAGTTATCTTGAGGTATTATCAAAAGTCACAATTATACAAAGTTAGCAGTGAAGGAAATTCCTATAAGTTCGTCACAACTCAAGCCATACCCCACAGTTTCTGTATATCCAGAACCTCGACGAGATAGTGATAATAAAATTTGAAGAATCAGCTGCTTGTGATAATAAGTACCAAGTTTGAAGAAAAATCGTGAGGAAGCCAAGTCCTAAGGAAAGTGCAAGGCGATTGAACAAATCAAAGATGAACGCATTCAACAGCTTACAAGTAAAGAACCATTAAACTAATCGTGGCATAGGAAATAGGACGAATGTTAATCCCTACAAGTCATATTTCTCAATGAAGCTACAAATAAATCCTGCAAACCTACAGCTACTTCCAACCATGCACATATGCACCAGGATTCCAATGTAAAAGAAACCAAGATCACTAAATCAAATCCAACCTGTCAGAGCTATCAAACACTACAGCATTATAACTGGCTACTCCACTGAGCTACATCCACACGAAGTCTTGGTCCCATTGCGAGGACTTATTATAACTTGAACAAACGTATACACACTGGTCCATTTTATTTCATCTCATTTCATATACGCTTCAGTATGATACAGTTCTCAGCAAACAACTGGTGAGCTAATCAACCAAAGCATCCAACTAACACTTCTTAAAGTAAAAGGAACAGAAAATCCTATAAACAGAAAAGCGTAAACGTTATAGCGCATAAAAACAGCGCACGGATCCAAAAAAAAAGATCCACGAACACGCAATTGATTCAAAATCGACGAATTAGCGAAGGCTTTGCGACTAGGGAACGTGAATTGTGAGAATGAGATGAGAGAGCAAGAAAACGACGAGAATCAAGAGGAATGGTTGTTGAGTGAAAAACCTGAAGACCAGCTCGAGATGAGCGAGAAACGGGTTTCTTCTTGTCCTTGTCCTTGTCCTTGTTAGCAGCTGGTGTCTTACCCGTTATCAACCCTTTCGCTCCTTTTCCCGACATCTTTCACTGTAATTTGCTGAAACTACAGGGAATGAACCAGCAGGCTCCAAAATGATTACGAAACACAGGACCTCGCCTATTTATTACGATTTTATTTCCTGAATCACCACTGGTCCTTTTATTCAATTGCGAGATAGAACGCCTTTGCTTCTGGACCTTGGGCCCATCTAGTGCCCATATTAGCAAATAGATTGGGCCTCACACCTACAAAGCTCGATAGTCCGATACTTTCGTTTCAAAAAATGGTGTATAACAAAAAAAAAAATTCATTCCAAATATGGTAGCTGGCTGGCATGCGCTTGTAACCTTTTAAAAATAACTTTTAAGGATTCTAACATAAAACCTAAATTTTGAAGAATATTTTTTACCGATTTTGAAATAAAACTAAAGTTTTAAAAAATTATGTTTAGGTAGTTATTGATTTTTACGGAGTTCGAGGCAAAAAAGTAAATAGGAAAAAGGAAAGAAAAAACTTATTATGAAAGAGGGTGTGATTTGACAAAAAAATAGTTTTTTCAAAATTTAGATTTCAAACCGAAGTTTTGTATCTAAAATGGTTTTTCTGAAAAATGCGAGTACTTGAACAAAATATAAGTGTTGAGGGAAAACATAGGTTTGAAATCAAATCTAAATTTTAGAATGGGAAGCCAAACAAGCTCCAAGACGATGTTAGTCCTTCAATTTTCTAACAGAGGCGATGGATGAGGCTGGCATGCATATTAAGTAGCTGAGTCAGAAAGAGAGTACAAAATTGTCTTTCCCATTTTGCTTCCAGCATGTGGGTAGTAATTGGATAATAAATGAATAACTGAATGATAAATTGTAAGAATCATTTTATAAACATCACGCTAGATATTTTTTTAAAGTTTAGATATTGTGTTAAGGTTTATAATTCGGTCAAATTTAAAGAAATTACTAAAATTGCTCTGTTTTTTTAAAAAAACGCATCTATTTTTTATTTTTTGCATCATTCATAACTTAATTGTTAATTGTATCAAATGCTAAAAGTAAAAAAAATTCGTTAGTTAATCCTTATTTTTATCTGTAATGATTTTTTTTCCCAATTTTGCTGCTTATATTTAGGAGTAAGTGCTCATTTCTGTTATTTTAGTTTTCCGTTTCTTTTCCATATTTAACGAGGTTTTCAAAAACCGATCGAACTAAAATAATTCGATTAAGTTCAATTACTTTTTCAATTTTGGTTTGGTGTTAACAACATGCTCAATTTGGTTATCATTAAAGGCCAAATATTCACCCCGTCCATGCTAACTAACGGAGAGAGCAATATTTCAATAATTTATAAATTTTGTGATGATATTTACAATCCATAGCCAAGAGTCATAAATAATGTTTAATTTGAATCAGATATATATAAGAAAAATGTTTTCTTAATTTATATAAAAAGTATTTATTTAAATGTTTTTGGAAGTTTTCAGAACAGGCATCGAGAATTTCTTCCGGCCAAGAGCAAAATGATCTATTTGGGAATGTGGTAGAGAAGTATTTTTATTACACCACAAGAAAACAAAACAGGCATGTGTTCCTGTACATTGTATTTCTTTTGACCATATCTCATCGTGCATTGTATTGAAACAGCGAACGTGATTCATAATAAATTGTATTAACTTGTATATATTGGCGTTGGAATGGAATGGGTTTTTACAAAGTAAATAAATCCGTAATAGTAAAATATATGATAGTATATCTTACTATATATCTACAAATACACAGCCCCATAACATTAATTGACTCATCCGCATTGCCTTACACTCTAACAATAAAACATGAGAATTGATTAGTAGTTTAAATTAGGATGTGCAGCGGATTTAATCTCTGCAAGCTTATCTAATTTTTAATTTGGCGCCTAAGAACTTTTTTTATTGGACTCATGAAGTTATCCCCGTGCGAAATGTGCGTGAGTGTATCTGTCTCCTTCAAAAACCTTATATATATGCATATGAGTATATGACCAACAAGTCATCACCTTTAGAGGGTTGATAGCAACACTCGGTTCTTAGCTTCTCTGGGTGCGATTCGCTTATTCGTCTTGTACGATCCCCTACACGTTTCTTCTGTCGTTTTGTAAGCTTCATCTAGAATTCGCTCTCGGTTTATATCAATTATTTATTTTCATTTCCGTTCATGCTCAAGAGTTCCAGCTCAGGATCATGCTTACCAGCGATTTGCTATAAATTTTATAGAATTCGGTCAATTTTCACGATGGTTGCCGCATCTGCTAGATACCCATTCGGATTTGCCGCTTACCCCAACTGGAAAATGAACATCTCGAGTTCCGAGTTTCCTCTTAACGTGGACGTTCCAAGAATTAGTTTGTGCCCGAGCTCTGTGTCCTTCACAGCTTCGAAGGTATCTTACTTGTCAATTTCCTTTTAGATGGTTCTCAGATTTCCATTGTCTCTTCAAGCAAAACAGTTTGCAGGTAAGCATTTACGGGTTGTCACTTCATGTTGTAATGCTATCATCATTCTGAAGGAAGTCGCAACTATGAATTTCATCATTCTGAAGCTGCAGATGCATTGGAACAGAAAACTCCTCAATGCGCAATCATATTCAATTCATTTTCTTCCTAATTTCTCTGTATTTTCCTTATCTATAAACATGGTCTCAGATAACAAACCAAGAGGAAATTTTTTGAAGCCGTAGCTGGTTTAATCCCAGCATTTAATTATTCAGAGAGCTTAAAGATCGAAAATTTTGTTAGATGTTCCCTTTAGTCTTGGGTTGATTGAAACTACATAGCCCATCAACCAACTTTTATATCATTGCACGAAGCATTTTATGATATTTACTGGAAAATTGATTGTGTGAATTTATGATCAATACCTTTTTGTTTTTCTGTCAGTCACAAAATTGCGAACAATGCCTTCTTCAATATCTTCTTGAGGGATAATGGGGCATGTTGGGTAAAGCTTTTACACGCACGTTCAACAGTGTTTTTCCGCAAATCGAGATAATCTCCTTCACATATTTATCTCGGCTTGCGTAAAAGCACTTCTCTATCGTTTTCCCAAACGGGCAATGGCATCATAATATGTGATACGAGTTTGAAAGGTGGCTGTAACATTAAAATGAGAGACGCATAAGAACTATGTCAAGCATAAAATCTTAGTTGTGCCCTGTCATTATCTCCTTAACAAATATTTTAGAGTAAAAACTTGTGTTTCATTAATTATTTGAAAAGTGGATTGTATCTTATATGATCTAGATGCAGGGTTTTGTGGACCGTATATGCGCACATCCCAATTTTGATGATTTCAGCTGGGAGAAATTGCCAACACCCATGCTTGATGCAATTGATAATCCTCTTTGTTTGAAGAACTTATCTCTTAAGGTTAGTTCAAAAGCATTTCTGTCCTTTCCCCTCTTGGTGTTAGTGTTACATCATTCTTACTCGCAAGCTCACGGCATCTTATTTTCTATATCATAATTTGCAGGAACTCAAGCAAGTGGCTGGTGAAATCCGTTTGGAATTGTCTTTGATGACGTCAGATGAACGCATTTCACTTGAAGCAAGTTTGGCAGTGGTGGAACTGACAATTGCAGTACACCGTGTTTTTCATGCTCCAGTGGACAAAATCTTGTGGGACGTGGGGGATCAAGTAAGATTTTATCATAAATGCTTGTGCCCTTTTCTCTCTCCCCATTACTTCACTCCTTTGGGGGGAATAAAGGAGAGGTGCAGTTTAAAGATTGATACACTATACCTGTTAATGTTTTCATTTTGCAACAATCTTATGAATGATACCCATTTCTTGGATTTCATTTTCTAATGAACTGTTGGATGACATTACTTGGATAATGTAGTCTAATCAATATGTTGTTGGCAGACACATGCACATAAGATTCTTACAGGAAGGAGATCCCTCATGAAGACTGTGAGACAAAAGAATGGCCTTTCCGGATTCACATCCCGATCTGAGAGTGAATATGATGCATTTGGTGCGGGTCATGGATGCAACAGCATTTCTGCTGGACTTGGTAATTTGTGGATCCAATTTTATTGATAATACTTGGCAAAATTTTGAGGTTTATTTGTTTCCATGCTGTTATACATTATTATGGGAAAATTTATCTGGATTGGTGCGAGGTATATTTTTTTCCTGCATTAAAAGGGGCCACATCAAGGTTTTTGTTTCATTAATTAGCGAATTCTTGTACATAATGTTTCAAATGAATCTTGAAGTCGTATCTATATATTTAATTTCAGGCATGGCAGTTGCACGGGATCTGAAGGGGAGGCGAGAACGTGTAGTTGCAATTATCAGCAATTGGACAACCATGGCTGGTCAGGTTTATGAAGCGATGGGCAATGCAGGATATTTGGACTCAAACATGGTTGTGATTCTGAATGACTGCCGTTACTCTTTACATCCAAAAGTTGAGGAGGGTCATAAGGCGTCTATCAATGCATTATCTGGTACCCTAAGCAGGATCCAGTCGAGTAAATCCTTTCGAAGGTTTAGAGAAGTTGCTAAGGTATGCTTCTCCTTGTTTGTTG
>JANTPZ010122113.1:0-17548 GCA_025593235.1 Vachellia pachyceras | reverse complement strand
ATGCTGGCAGTCAATACTTGCAGTGTTGGCTTCAAGTGTTGTGTGAGAAACTTCAACACTCGAGTGCTGGAAAACTGTGCTCGAGTGTTGGCTCATGCTGTCAGCCAATGCTGGAAGTGTTGTCTGAAAGTGTTTGAGAAGAATGGTCAACACTCGAGTGCTGAAACTTAGTGTTCGAGTGTTGGCAACACTTTCAGCCAATACTTGAAGTGCTGAATTGAAGTGTTTCCAAAAGCCTCAATACTCGAGTGCTGCAAAACCAATACTCGAGTGTTGGCTTCTGCTTTCAGTTAACACTTGCAGTACTCCATGTCAGCATTGTTTTCAAACATTGTTTTAACCTAATGCTCGAGTACTAACTTGTGATACTCGAGCATTGGCAACACTCTATGCCAATGCTTGAAGTGTTCACTCAGAGTATTGTCCAAAAACTCATTTTCAAAGCTCACTGTCAATACTTGAAGTGTTGACTGAGAGTACTGAATTTTCTCAAGATTCACACATGCAGTGCTCGAGTACTTAGTTCCAGTGCTCGAGTACTGTCAAATACTCTGATAAAATGCTTGAGTAACAGCATGAAGCATTGAACCAACTCTTTCTGAAACTTGAATTCTGACAATATTTTGAAATATTTTAACATAATTTTGTTATCATCAAAACAAGGTATCAACAAATATTTATCCAAAAATACCCCTGAAATTCATCCAAAAATAGCAGGGTAATTTTATCCTGTCAAAATCCCTGAAAAGCGTATTTCTGACGGGCAAATAACTTTCAGGGCATTAAAAATTTCTATAATTTTTCACTGATACTCTAGCCATTTTCCTTTCCTTAAATTCCTTTCCGGAATGTCCATAATTAATTTTTAAAGAAAATCCCATTTATTTAGGATTTTCGGGTCCTTTTTCCTCTGTTCTGGAAAATCGTCTTTATTGTATATTGGGCAATAATTTTATTAATTACTATAAAATTCACTTTATTTTTCTATGCCCTGGACTCAACTGATTGAGGTCTCCTGATACCTCAAATAATTATTTTCGGCCATAAAATCTTTAAAATATTATGAATAAAAATCTAGGCCGATTTTCAACAATCTGTCGAATCTCAGTCAATCAGTGAGTTCTGCTCTATCTTTTGGGCATCTATGACTTTTTCTGATATTTTGGTCAACTGTTTGACTTTGACTTTGTCAAATGACCAAAATGCCCTTACACTGTCTCTTATTTACCAATTTGCCCTTACTTTTTTTTTTCAAAATGTCAAGATTGCCCTTGACTTTTATGCCCTTAATCTTTTTGTATAATGACATCTTGGTCCTTCCTAGGGGGTCACCCATCCTTACGCTACTACAGAGCGAGCACGCTTAACTGCGGAGTTCTCATAAAATTTCTCCCGCTGAGCCAGGTCTAACTTTGGATTATTCGGCCCATTGGCATCATCTTTTTCCGTACTTTCTATCTGTGGGCTCAAAGTCAACTTTTAACTACTGGTTTGACCCCTTTTTTTTCTAATGACCATATTGACCTTGGTCTTTATACTTAATGACATTTATGTCCCTAGCTTTCATTCTTAGTAATTTCAAAGCCGTAGGACTAACTTGACAGGGTTTCTTTGGTCCATTGACACCTTTTCTTTCTGTACTTTTATTTCTAGGCATTAACGTATCTCATATCTATAGTTTAGCCTCTATTTCAGTTTAGAGAAAAGGTGGATATTACAGCAATAATGGAAATTATAAAGAAAAGTAAGAAAAGTAAGGGTATTTTAGTAAATAAGAGAAAAGCTAAGGCCATTTTGATCATTTGAGCAAAGGTCAAAGTCAACTGTCCAGATATCACAAAAATTTACAGATGCCCAATAGATAGAGTAAAACTCACTGATTAAAACGTATGTGACGGATTTTTGAAATTTGTAATATCCATCTTTTTACAGTAAATTGAAATACAGTGAAAATCGATAGTTATGAGATGAGTTAGGGCCCAGAGATGGAAAGTACAAAAAAAGAGGAAGGTGATGGACCGAAAGTATTAAAGTTAACCTGGCCCTAATAGTTTAAATTTAATTAAGAACTTCACAGTTAAGCGTGCTTACACTAGAATAATAGAAGGATGGGCGACCTTCTGGGAAGGACCCAAATGTCATTAGATATGAAAAGGTAAGGGCAATATTGGAATTTTGAAAGAGAAGAAAGAAAAGTAAGGGCATTTTGGGAAATAAGAGAAAAAGGTAAGGGTATTTTGGACATTTAACTAATGTCAAAGTTAAAATCAAAAAGTCAACAAGTCAAAAGTTGGCCAAAATACAATAAACATTCACATATGCCTAAAAGATAGAGTAGAACTCACTGATCGAAATATGATTCGTCAAATTTTTAAAATTTGGCCTAGATTTTTGTCAGAGAATTTTGAAGGTAAATTGGCCGAAAATAATTGTTTGAGTTCAGGGCACAGAAAAATAAAGTAAATTTTATAGTATTTAATAAAATTATTGCCAAGAATACGATAGATGCGAATTACCAGAATTGAAGGAAAAAGACCCGAAAAACATGGAAATGGAATTTTCTTTGAAAATTAATTACAAACATTCCAGGAGGCAAATTGAGGAAAGGGAAAGGGTTATAGTATCAATGAAAATTTTAGAAAATTTTAATGCCCTAAAACTCAATTGCCCGTCGGTAGCTCATTTTTCAAGTGTTTTTACAGGGTAGAGTAACCCTGTAAAATTTGGGCTAATTCCTGGGGTATTTCTGGGATAAATATTTTGCCACATGAGTAAGTAAAATATGGAGATTAAAAGAGGAATAAAACATCTCCAGAAAAGAAGAGAAAAGGTTTACTGGAATAAAATTGTTTTACTGGTATAAGTCGTAATCGGATCCGGTAACCGAATGACGATTGGTTTAGTTAGTGTAACTGTAAAAACCCTTTCTACTAATCCAGGCATTTATCCTAATTAACAATTAATAAACAATTAACCGTGGTTATAGAAGAAATTGTTTTTTCACTTTCAAAAACTTTATGACTAATTCTTCATATTAACACTTTTGGATCCATGGCACAACACCGCCCACAAACCCAATATAATAAGTCAACACATAATACTAAGGGCACAGTCAAAATCAGGGTTAAAACCCAGCCCACTAGTCTCAATCCTTTCACATTGTCATATACAAAAGACTAAGGGCATAATTAACATAAGGGTTAGCACCCAGCCCACTAGTCTATATCCTTTTCCACTGTAATTTCAGCACAGGATTTAGATACAATAGTGTTATGTCAACGAAAATAAAATTAGAACATGTAATAATATGATGACCTTATGTTGGCAATATATAAATATTACAATTCCCATAATTTCAGAGGCATACAAGGTTACAAATGCTTATATTATTCTGATAAGAGGTCTCGCCTGAAAAAAATGTTATTTCCATGGGGTGAGACATTAAGTCCCAATAACCAAAATCTATTTATAAAATATGCAAGAAAGGATTGTAATTCAGAGAATCAGGTTTATCAGCAGTCACATTAAAATAACAAAATAATAAATAATATTTTCAATAGTTGTTACCGTCCCCACTCATTCATCCTGCTCCCTCTTATATCTTCTGGACGTGGTACAACCTATCAGTACTAGTATACCCGGCCAAAGGTTATCTAGTCACATCAAGAACACTGCCCCTTCCATGTCACCACCAAATATATCGTAACAAGAAGGTATCCGTCCAAAACACTCAACTCAAATCTGGGCCAAGAATGAGAGAGCCGATGAGCACACAAGCAACCACATCTCTTCCACACAACCCAATATATCCCATAAAATAATACAATCCACTCAATATTATGTATTTGTCTTTTATCAACATCCCATAATAATAACAATCTACATAATTCATAATCATCATAATAACAATGATTTCAACCATAATAATCACTCATACATATATGTTGGAAAATACACTGCTTCATTGATAAATATAAATATTCAACATATATATGATCTTTCAAAAACATAAATAAATATTATAAAAGAAAGTAAGGTTCCAAAAATCCCTTACAGTCCATAAAGTGCATATAAAATAAATTAACCCCGGTTACCTCAACTCTAAACTTAACCTTAACAACTATAGAAGCCAAGAGTACAATTCAAAATTTTGGATCACACACACCAATCTACACAATAATGTAGACACAAATTTAATATACAAATTACATAATTAACATATCTAACTAACTTTAAAATTTCTAACTTTAATTACCCAAAAATTATAATTTTGTATTCAAATCTCAATTATTTATTCTCACTTAAATTTGTGTATTTCTCATAATTCTAATAATTCAATTAAATCATAATTTAACACCGAATAATTATCATTATACAAAAACTCTAATTTAAAATTTATATTCTCAACATAAATTGCTATTTAATAAATCTTATATTTTTTTCCAAATAATCTAAACCGTTAGAAATACTAATACCATTTTTAATAACTCAAATAAATTATTTAACAAACTTTTAAGTAACCCATCGATTCAAAAGTAATTGTTATTATATTTCTATAACAATTATTTTAAAATAATAAAATAACCTTATCAAAATACAATCCATGTAAAATTATCAACTAAAATCCCTCTACATTACTATGGACTTATATTGTTAAAACTCAATACTTCTCAAAATACCAACTTCAAAAATTTCTATTGATCAGAATAAAATTAACACCATCAGAAAGATAAAAAATTTATAATAAATTTTATAAAAGAAAAGCAGTGAAAAGAAGAGATTTTAGTGACCTAAATTATCTTAATAAAATGCAATGAGATACGCACTTCCTTCACTTCTTTGGAGACATATAAAAATGGAGAGAAGAAGGAATTGCATTGGGGGTATTTATAACCCCACGCACAAACTCACACACACACACTTCTTGTCTCTCTCTGCTTCTCTTTTTCTTCTTCATTTACTTCCCTTAACTTTTCTCTTCTCTCTTTTCATTTTTTTCTTTCATTTAATTCCCTCTTCCTCTTTTTCTTCTTCCTTTTTCACCTTTTCCTTCTCTCTTCCCATTTTTCTTTCAATGCCAACACAGTGTCAGTTTTTTTATGTTACAGCAACCAAGTCTTTAACTCCTAGTTACACTCATTAAATGCTACTTTATGAAGAACAATAAGGAGAGAGAAAGTGTGTGTAGTGTTGGTTAAATCTTAAGCCCTTAGATCAAGTTTCATTTTCAAGATTAAATCTTGGCCTTCCAATAGTTTATGAAGAGATTAATATAACACAAATTATCTCTTCATCCCCCTTTCATTGCCGTCATTAGAGAGGAGAGAAGGAGACACCATTTTCAAGCTTGAGGAAGAAGAAGAGTTTCAAGAACTAGCAAGGTAAGACATCAAAACAACCAAACCTATACCTTTTCTTAATCCTTGCAACCTCCTCTACCTTTTTAATGGGATAGTTTCTTAATTAATCCTCTCTTTTGCAAGATTGAAAGTTAGGGTTCTTGAGTTTGAAAGTGAGAAGAGAGGAATTTAGAGGAAATAATAGGTTGCAAAGCACTCTTTACATGATAAGGAGTAGTTTGGTGTATATATTGGTTTGGTTTGGCTGTTGTGTGAATTTTTGGAAACTCAAAGTTTAGGGGGAGGTGTTGTCCAATTTGTGTTTTGATAGGGATGAGGTGTTTACAAGTTAAATAAGGCATGAAAAGTGGTTTGGAATCAAGAACAAGTCCCTACATAATATGGAAGCTTGAAAAATCATTTTGTTCCTCTTGTTTAAGGATTTCGGCCAAATCTGGAATATGAGGAAGAAATGAGTTTTTCAAGGGTTGATGCTTCCAATATCTCTAGAATGAAAAATTGTGTAGGGAGGAAGTGAGAAAAGGATTTTGGAAGCATTGAAAATCCTAAGAACAAGATTTGATGTTCTAGGGTTTATAAAAGTTGAGAGAATTTTACTAAGATTTCATAATTCTCTTGGCTTGATGATGACTTAGAAATGATGATTATGTTCTTGTATGATGTTTAGGAAGTTGAAACATTAAAGATCTCAATTGGAAAGCTAGTCAAGAGAGCTTCAAGTTCAAAGGGGGAATTAAAAGAACAAGGTAGCAAAACTTCTAACCCTTTAAAAGTTGTGAAAATATTTTATAAACTATGGATGACTTGTGTTGAAACGTTGTGACTATGAAAGTGTGAACATGTGTCTTTGCATGCTATGGCCATAAGTATTTAATTGTGACATGTTGAACATTTTACATGATAATGAATTCACACTTGTGTTTAGAAGTTGTTATGCATTTTATGAGTGTGTGTTAGATAGTTTTGCTATTAGGATTTCCAAAAATCTCATTATCCCCCAACTAACCATTTTAGGTGTAAGCTCAAGTAAGGGTAAGAGTAAAGTGACTAGTTATTGAAGATGGCATGATGTTATGCTCTTATGTATGGAAGTTATGTATTATGATTGGAACTTTATGCTCAATTGTTATTGTAGTTATATAATCTAAACCTCTACATATGAATGAATGCATGACCTTGAGCAAATGAGTTAAAATGAGTTATTCATGCATAGGAATAATAATCAAAGTGACAAGAGGTTTTACAAATTTTTAGAAATGGTAAGTTTCATGAAAAGAGGTTATAATGCTTACCATATCCCTAACTTTGGGCAATGATGAAAAATAGTAATTCAAGTCCGATTGAGCTGAAATTTTCAGTTAAATACTACACATTCCAAGTTTCAAAAAGAGCCAAAGTTTATTGAATTTAGATGTGTAGATAAAAAGTTATTATTTTCCAAAATTAGGGGAAATCTGGAAAAAAATGAAAAATGACCAATTGAGCAGTACTTTTTCATGCAATAAACTTTATCAATTGGGCAAGTTTTTGAGCTAGTAAGTATTTTTCCTTGTAGTGAACCTCATAAGCTTCAAATAAAAATTAGAACCACTTAAATTCAATTTTTCTAGAATTAGTTACGAATTTTCAAAGGTTAGAAATCTAAAAATTGACCAAATGAATAATAACTCATGGAAATTTTTTGGAATCTCACTTCTTTGGACAATTTGAACTTTTTAAGGCCTAAGAGTTGTTCATTAATGATATAAAATGAAGCTTAAGAGGTTAAGTAAGAGGTGTCACAAAATTTGGCCTAGATTTCTTGTAGAAAATTTTAAAGGTCAGTTAGCAGAAAAATAATTATTTGAGGCATCAGGAATCTTCAAACATCTGAGACCAGAGTAAAGAAAAATAATATGAAATTTCAAGTATTTTATTACATTATTGCCCAGAATACGATAGAGGTGATTTCTCAGATCAGAGGGAAAAAGACCGAAAACCCTGGAAAATAGAATTTTCTTTTAAAATTAATTACAAACATTCTGGGAAGCAATTCGATGAAAGGAAAAGGTGTGACACTCATTATTGACTCTCCTAAGCTTCATATTAAATCATTAATGAACCACTTTGGGGCCTTAGATAACGTAAATTGATTAAAGAAGTGAAATTGAAAATTTCAAAACGAATTACTATTCATTTGTCAATTTTCCATATTTCTGGCCCATTTTTGAAAATTCATAACTAATTTTAGAAAAATATTGAGTGGTTCCAATTTCTATATGAAGCTTATCAACTTATCTATGGAGAAAAAATATTCTCCAGCTCAAATACTTGCCCAATTAATACAGTTAATTACATGAAAAGGTACTGTTTAATTGGTCATTTTTCATTTTTCGAATTTTTCCCTTAAATTTATAAACTCATAACTTTTTATCTGCAGATCCAACTTCAGTAAACTATGGCTCTTTTTAAAACTTGGAATGTGTAGTATTTAACTGGAAATTTTTAGATCATTTGGACCTCATTTGCTATTTGTCACCACAGCTCAAAAACTGGTCAGAATTGAGGGTTTTTGAACTCTTTCCATGAAAACATAGCTTTTCTAAGAATTTGGTAAACTGTTCTTGCCAATTCCAAACTTTCTTAATGGCACACTTCACTTGATTAACTCAATGGCATATAATCATGCATGCATCTCTCTATCTTTACTCATGATTATGTAGAAGTTTAGCATTACAACCACTACACAAAATACCTTAACATAATCTTCATTTATAATACATAATTCAACGACTAAAACATATCATTATGCTTTACTCAATCAACAACCTTGTCCTTACCCATACTTGAGCTCCCACCTAAAATGGTTAGTGGGGAAGAATGAGATATTTGGAAATCTCAATAGCAAAACTATCTAACACACTTTATAAAATGCATGACAACTTTCAAACATAAGTGTCAATTCATAAAAGGTGCAACATGTAACAATTAAATGCATATGGCCAATATATACATCAAATTACTCCTTAACACACAAGAATTTGATGCATAAAATCAAAACATTTTCACAACAATTTTTTATTAAGGTTAGAAAGCCTTGCTACCTTAAACTCTTAACTTCTCTCTTGACTTTGATGCTCTCTTGATCAACTTAGACTTATTTTCTTGCTCCAAATACTTGCCCACACAATTCACAATATGATGGCCATTAATCGCAAGCCATTTCAAGGCAAGAAACATTTTAAAAATTTCATCAAACTTCCCCTTGAATTTCCTTAAACCCTAGAACACATAACTTGTCATAATGATTTATAATGTTTCTCAATTCCTTTTCTCACTTTAACCCTATAAAAATCCACATTCTAAAGCTATTGGAAGCATTAAATCCATCAAATTCACACTCCTTCCCCATTTTCCAGCTTTGACTAAAAATCGTCAACAAGCACAATAACATGAATTTTCAAACTTCCAACATATATAATCACATATTCTTGATCCCAAAATACCTCTCATGTATTGTTTGGCTTGAATACATCTCTTCTACATCAAATGGAAATTTTGACAGCATTTCCCTTAGGTTTTACATTCCAAAAATTCACAAAACAAACAAACAACAACAGATACACCAAATTACTCCATACCATGCAAGGAGTATCTTGCTAATATTTATTGGCTCTAAATCCCTCTCTTTCTTATTACTTTCACTCTCAAGAACACTAATCTTCAATCTTGCAAAAGAGTGGTTTAATCAAAATTTTAAACCAATAGAAAGGTAGAAGAGATCACAAGGATCAAGAATATGTGTTTGGTTAGATGGTAAGTCCTCTTACCTTATTGTTTCTTCAAGCTCTTCCTTCCTTCTTGGCTCTCTAATGGCGTCACTTTCTCTCTATTTTAGGTGTGGAATGGCCAGTCAACAATGATGAAGAAAGGAGGAGAAATTGTCTTAATAAAAATCCCTTGTAATTAAATGAAAGGCTAAGATTTGATCTTGATTAAGGAGGTTTATCTAATGGTTGAAAATCCTCCACCATATAACTCATATGCTTAATTCTCATTGGTGGGTGTTTAATGAAGGTAACTAGGGGGTAAATTGAGGGTTAGGATTTAGTTACACTAACTAAACCAATTTCCTTATAATTACTTCTACCGATTACACTTTTTTTTTGTAAACATAATTTTATTTCGGTAAATTTTTCTCTGCTCTTCTGGAGATGTTTTCTTCCTATTTTGATCTCCATATTTTCCTCATAATTATGGTGAAATTCTTATCCCAAGAGTGCCCCTAGAACTCATCCAAAATCAACAGGGTTATTTTATCCTGTCAAAACCCCTAAAAACGTACCACTAACGGGCAATTTAGCTTTAGGTCATTGAAAGTTACTATAATTTCTACTGATGCTCTAGCCCTTTTTCTTTCCTCAATTTGCCCTCTGAATTGTCTAAAATTGATTTTAAAAAAATTATATTTCAAGGGTTTTTGGGTCTTTTTCCCTTTGTTTAGGGAAAATCTTATTCATCGTATATTGGGCAATAATTTTATAAAATACTATAAAATTTATGTTATTTTTCTATACTATGCTCTCTGATCTTTGGGAATTCCTGATACCTCAATGATTATTATTTTTCTGCTTTATGCCCTTCAAAATTCTATAGACAAGAATGTAGTCCTAATTTTAAAAATATGATAAACATCGTTTTGATCTGTGAGTTCTGCTCTGTCTATTGGACATCTGTGAATTTTTTGTCAACTGTTGACTTTTTGACTTTCACTTTATCAAATGACCAAAATGCCCTTACATTTTCTCTTATTTGCCAAAATACCCTTACTTTTTATATTCTTTCAGAATTTTCATTTTGCCCTTACACTTTTGTACTTAAAGACCTTTATACCCTTAGCTTTTTTGTCTAAAGACAAATGGGTCCTTCCCATAAGGTCACCCATCCTTCCATCACTCCAGGGTTAGCACGCTTAACTGCGGAGTTCCTATAAAATTTTATTCTCTAAGCCTAGTCTGACTTTGAGTTTTCTAGCACATTACATTTCTCTCTTTATGCACTATCTATTTCTGGGTTCTAATTCATTTCATAACTATCGGATTAGCATTCATTTCAGTTAGCAGCAAAATCATGGATATTACAGAATACCTGGATAGCTGTAAATATCTGGCTAAGTACTCGTCAAGAGATTCTTTATCTCCATGCCTTAGAACTAAGAACTCATCTTCTTTCTCATCCTGCATTGACTAGAGAAAATACTTCTGATTTATTTGCTCTAAGAAAATTTCCCAAGTCACTAGGGTGTTCTTAGTCTATAAAATCAGCTCTGTATTCCTCTACCATCTATCAGCCACTTCCTCCGGCTTATATATAGCTAACTGGGCTTTCATTACTGAGGGCCAACTCATCACTTTAAATATCTTCTCAAGTCGCGTTATCCACTCCTCCGTGACTTGGACATCCAGGGATCCTTCGAATATGGGTGGGTTATGTTTGCCAGATTTAGTAACCCACACTGTACATTATCCTTATCTTCTACCCTAACTACTGGAGCTGGAGGGGGCACTGGGATTTGCTAGGATTCTAGTTGAAGAGAAGGCTGAGAAACAATTAGATTCTGAGCGGCTAAGGCTGCTGCTATAGTTGCCTGGATAGGAGCCTCTCTTGGCTATTCTATCCTCTCTTTCAGCTACTCTTTCATGCTATAGTTGCTGTTGATCCGGCCACAGTTGGAAGTATAAACTTGTCGTTGTTAAAGGCCTTGGAAACTGATCAAAACACTTGTGATTTCCAAGGATTGTACTATAGGGTGCAACCCCAGAGCTGTTCTCTATGGAGCCTCAGGAGCAAATGGCTTGATTAGCTCGTGATTAAGTTCGCTTTAAAGATGAAAATCATTTTTTATTTCTAAAACTTTTATCAGAACTGGAATGCAAGACTAACTTTCTTTTTGGGTTTTTAGATTGCGGGAATGCAACAAAAACATAGTGGTAAAATGCAAAAACTATTTGGTGATGAATTCCATTTGGAAATAGCTTGGGCTATCATAGTTCGCAAAAAATAAGGAAGAGTAATAGTTTTGCACTAGGTTTCGAAATGAAATAGCAATGATTTGAAGTATCACTTGCTTATGACTAGAATTAAGTGCAAATAAGTAATGTTTCATGGCGATTACACCCCAAATTCAAGCTAATCAAAACTAACAACTCTTGTTTCCAAATTAAGTTCAAGTAAGGTTATGATGGGCTAAAATTACATTAAATACTTTGGAAATTCAGGCAAAAGTAGTAAGGAAATATAACTCAATCAACTATTCTTCAGCCTTATCAAGATTTATTACATAAGGTCGTTCTATCTAGGTTGACCCTCTACATTTTGGGTTCTGCGTGTTCTCCCCATCTTGTTCTCTCAATCCTTTAAAAATATAAACAGCCATATTACTATCATAATTTAACCTTCCTGCTCACCATTATACTATTCAGTCATCAGGCAACATCTCATTTTCAAGGACTTTTAGCTTTTATAAGCATAAATTAGGAATGGGGAACTCTATAATCCTGATTTCCTCACATCTCCACAGCTCTTTTTCTGGAATGGTCATCATCAAAGCCCAAGACCATTCATTGTTCCCTAATGCACGTTTTACGAGCTAATCAAGCTCAAAGGCCTCTCTGGTCCTTTCTATTCGGCCAAATAAAATCTTCATCTTGAGGAGAAGTATAGTTTTCTAATCCAGGGGCATTCGATTCTAAGATACACTCTATATAATCAGATTCATAGTGTTTAGATTCCCTAAACTATCTCCTCTAGACGAGCTCTATAATCCAAACTGAGATCTTCTGGTTGCCTCTGCATCTCCCTTGAACCTTGAGATGAGACTATCGTATTAGATCCTGGTCAAATGAAGTGTATTCGGGGTTCTCTTCCTTTCTGGATTCTCTTTCTCTACCAGTATGATTATCCTCTATGGCTCAATCATATAAGGTTCTTTTAGTGGCTGTCTTAGCCATGCATCACTTTTAGTCTCTTCCTTACTGGGAGCTCTTCCTCCAGTACCAGCATCTCTACCGTGCTCATTGGTTCTCGATCGTACTCATGAGAACCATACTAATTTACCGAAGACTCGGAATACGAACTTATCTCTAGGGTGTGTGCGCATGTTTAACACCCAGTGCCATGCTTAGGTGGTTGTGGGACTTCTGTGCTACTATCTCTTATGCTTTACTACTCATATGCATTGATTTCAAGGCATATATAATTCAACATTTATTCAAACACAAGTCACAAACCAATCAAGCACTTAATCATAATGTAATTATTAATGCTTAACAATGCACATGGCGGATGCAATACATAAGCAAGCTCAATCAAGTCCAGAACTGTCTTCTGATACGACCAAATGTGACATTCCTTATTAACCCTTCTAAGCTTCATATTAGATTATTAATGAACCACTTTGGGGCCTTAGATAACTTAAATTGACCAAAGAAATGAAGTTAAAAATTTCCAAATGAATTACTATTCAATTGGTCAATTTTTGCTTATTTCTGGCCTAAATTTGAAAATTCATAGCTAATTCTAGAAAAATCAAAATTGAATGGTTCCAATTTCTATATAAAGCTTATCAACTTATCTATAGACAAAAAGACTCTCTGGCTCAAATATTTGCCCAATTGATATAGTTAATTACGAGAAAAGTACTTTTCAATTGGTCATTTTCATTTTTCAGTTTTTTCACTTAATTTTGGAAACTCATAACTTTTTATCTACACATCCAAATTCAGTAACATATGACTCTTTTTAAATCTTGGAATGTGTAGTATTTAACTGGAAATGTTCAAGTTATTTGGACCTCATTTGATATTTTTAACCGCAGCTCAAAAACTGGTCAGAATTGATGGTTTTTGAACTCTTTACTTGAAAACTTAGCTTTTCTAAAAATTTGGTAAACCGTTCTTGATAATTCCAGACTTTCTTAATGGCATGCTTTACTTGATTAACTCAATGGCATATAATCATGCATGACCTCTATCTATCTTTACTCATGATTATGTAGAACTTTAGCATTACAACTACTACTTAAAGTATATTAACATAATCTTCATTTATAATACATAAATCAACGACTAAAACATATCATCATGCTTTCCTCAATAAACAACCTTGTCCTTACCCTTTCTTGAGCTCCCACCTAAAATGGTTAGTGGGGAAGAATGATATATTTGGAAATCTCAATAGCAATACTATCTAACACACTATAAAATGCATGACAACTTTCAAGCATAAGTGTGAATTCATAAAAGGTGCAACATGTAACAACTAAATGCATATGGCCACAGCATACAAAAGCACATATTCACACTTCCATCATCACAATTTTCAATACAAGTCATGCATAGTTCATAAAGCATTTTCGTAACAATTTAGCTTATGGTTAGAAGTCTTGTTACCTTGATCTCTTAACTTCCTTGAAAATTGATGCTTTCTTGTTTAACTTTCCCAAAGCATTCTTTGATGTTTCAACTTCCTAAACATCATATAAGAACATAATAATTAATCTCAAGTCATCACCTAGTCAAGAGAAATATGAAATCTTAACTAAACTCTCTTGACTTTCACATACCTTAGAACATCAATGCTTACTCTTATGATTTTTAATGCTTCTAAAATCCTGTTCTCACTTCCACCCTATACAATTTTCCATTCTAAAGCTATTGGAAGCATCATAATCATGAAAATCACATTCCTCCTACCCCTTTTGGATTTGGCCGAAACACAAGAACAAGCATAAAAATTGTTTTCCCCCATTCCATGTATATATAGGGGCTTGATCTTAATTCCAAACCACTTTTTATGTATTATCAAACTCAAATACAACTCTTCCTCATCAAAACACAAATTGGACAGCATCTCCCCTTAACTTTGAGCTTCCAAAAATTCACACAACAACCAAACCAAACCAATATATACATCAAATTACTCCTTAACACACAAGGAGTGTTTTGTAACCACTTGTTTCCTCTAAATCTTTCTCTTTCTCCCTTTAATACTTAAGAACCCTAACTTTTAATCTTAAAAAAGAGAGGTTCAATCAAGAAACTAAACCGATAGAAATGTAGAGAAGGTTGCAAGGATTAAGAAAAGGTATAAGTTTGGTTAGTTTGATGTCTTACCTTGTGTGTTGAAGCTCTTTCTTCTTCCTTGGAGCTTATTAATGGCTTGTTTTTCTTCTCTTTTCCAGCCAATAAGTGACGGCAATGAGGGGAAAGAAGAGGAGATTTTTGTGTTATATTAATCTTGCGTAAAAAAAATGGATGGTTATGATTTAGTCTTGCAAAATAAATTTGATCTAATGATCAAGAATTCACCACCTCTCTTGCATGTGTTGGGCTCTTATTGGCTCTCAAAGTAGCACTTAATGAGGGTAGCAGATAGTTAGAAGCTTGGTTAGGCTAACTGAATCAATTGCTATCCGATTACAACTTATACCGGTTAAAGTAACTTTATTCTGGTAACTTTTTCGCTACTTTTTTGGATATGTTTTATTACTCTTCCAATCTCCACATTTTACTTACTCATATGGTGAAATATTTATCCCATAAATACCCCTGGAATTCACCCAAATTCTATAGGGTTACTGTATCCTGTCAAAACCCCTGAAAAACAGGGTACCGAAGGGCAATTGAGTTTTAGGGCATTAAAAAATTATAGAATTTTCACTGATACTCTAGTCCTTTTTTTATTCCTCAAATTGCTTCCCGGATTTTCTGTAATTAATTTTTAAAGAAAATTCCTTTTTAGGGTTTTCAGGTCTTTTTTTTCCACCGATTCGGGAAATCGCTTTTATTGGAGACCAGATAACAATTTTATTAAATACTAGAAAATTCACCTTATTTTTCCATGCCCTAAACTCAGCTGGCTGAGGTCATCTGATTTCTAAAAGAACTATTTATGGTCGTCTAACGTTCAAAATTCTATAGACGGAAATCTAATCCGAATTTCAAAAATCTGACGAATCTCATTTTGATCAATGAGTTCGGTTCTATCTTTTGGGCATCTATAAATTTTTTTGATATTTTGGTCAACTTTGACTTTTTCACTTTGACTTTGACTTTGTCAAATGACCAAAATACCCTTCCTATTTTCCTTATTTGCCAAACTACACTTACTTTCCTTACTATTCTTTCATAATTCTGGAATTGTCCTTACATTTTTATGCTTAAGGACCATTATGCCCTTAACCTTTTTGTCTAATGACCTTTATGTCCTTCCCATAAGGTCACCCTGATTTAGCTTTATTTCTTCAACACTTTAACTCGAATTTCCATAGCATTTAAAACATTTTTGGCCCAATCATAACCCTTATTGAGCTTAATCTGGAAACTAGAGTTGTTGATTGTGATTAGCTTGATTTTGGGTGTATTTGCATGAAAAATGATATATTTGCACTTAATTATAATCATGAGCGAATGATATTTCAAATGTTTCCTATTTCATTTCAGGAACTCTAGCAAAGAACATTTGGAAGCACCTCTGGAACATTTCACCGCGGCTCAATTCATCATTCGCCGTGGCCAAAGTTCAAGCAAGCGAGCAAGAACTCTCGTGAGAGGTTCACCCTGGCGAATATCACGCATCAGCATCGGATCAGGCTCCAAATGGAATGAATAACAGACCCATCTTCTTGGATCTGACCCAGAGCGGTTAATACATGCCATTTAGGGTAAAAGTCAAAGGGAGGACGAAGAAGGGGCAGACACACACTCAGCCACACATCCTACTCATCCTCTTCCAATTCTTCTCATTACATTACTTTCTAAACCCTATTTTGCAACTCATCTCATCCCTAATACCGTGATGCACCTCCATTCATTCATCCGGAGCCCTGAACTGCTTGCTATGAGCAGCTGAGCATCTCGCTTCCTCTTGGAGATGAAGATGGCTTGAGCTTAAAGTGCAAAAAGGGGAGTAGTAGTTTTAATCTGTGTTTATGTTATAGATTGCATAGTTTCTGAATTAGGACTTAAGATTTGTACATGAATACTTGGCCTCGGTCGAGCCAAACTTGGATTACTTGTGTATTGATTTTGCTTTATGTTTGACTTGTTAGTGTAGGATTTGACCAAGAGGGGGGTGAATTGGTCAATTTAAAAATTAAATTGAAATACACAGAGTTAAAACAAATCCACCGAGCAAAAGGAAGAAGAAAAGAACACGAGCAATTTATCCTGGTTCGGTCCTTCTGACCTACATCCAGTCCCCAGAGCACCTCTGAGATTTGTAATCCACTAACCACCAACAAACCTGGCTAACTAGCCTTTACAATGGAGTCACTCACTCCCCCTTACAATACGTAGTGAAACAGAGTCTAACACTCTCTATTTTCTGAACAATTTTCAGCCCAATGAACTCAAGGTCCCAACCTTGAGTATCTTACAAGTTTATTGCTAGAGAGTAGCTGAAGAATACTCTCTCAAAGAGTGGATAGCTGAATAATGAAGCTCAAATGAAATAATGAATAAGTTACAGAGAAGGTAGTTGAACGCTTTGAATGCTCGTTGAATGTTCTTCAAAAATGCTCTCACTCCTTTTCATAATGAATTCTTGGCCTTTTATAGATGAAGAGTAATTAATATGCCGTTAGAGACATTTAAGTATCCGTTACTCTCATTGACCAACTTCATCGTCTTCGCCATTAATGCTGTAATAAATGATCCTGAGAAACGCAGACGACGACGCTCTGAATCATGCGTTCTGTATGCGAGGATACCTGCTCTTTCTCTTTCTATGATCTCTGTCCATCTGCATTTAAGAAGGCAGGTAAGATTCAAACGTTGTTAGTCATGAAAGAGGAAAGATTCAGAGCAGGTGAAAAGCTGTCAGAGAGAGAAAATAGCCGTTGGAAAATAATACTCGAGTGGTAAATTAAAGTACTCGAGTGTTTGTAAAGAAATTTGAATTTTGTAAAACAATACTCGAGTGTTTTACCATCAATACTTGAGTGTTAAGAATACTTTCAGTAATTACTCAAGTGTTCAGAGAGAAACTTAAAGTGAAGTCATAATACTCGAGTGTTAGAAAAATAATACTCGAGTGTTTTGATGTAGGTGCTGTGTTTTGAGATAAAAGAATTCGATACTCGAGTTTTGAGAAGTCAATGCTCGAGTGTTCACAACACTTCCATTAAATACTCAAGTGTTTTGCTACAA
>JANTPZ010122112.1:0-26183 GCA_025593235.1 Vachellia pachyceras | reverse complement strand
TTGATCTAGTAGGTGATCACTTAGATCTTTTCAGAAGAAATCAAGCTGTTATAGGTGTTGATGTTATGTTAACCTTATCTTCCGAGGAGAGGAATGAGAGATTGAAGTACCATCTGTTGAATTCTAAGGAGCTTCATCCTGCACTTGTATCTCCTGAGAGTGAGTACAAGGTGTGAGTGGAGTGTTCTGACATTTTCCATTTTTGCTTTTGGGCATTATGGCTGGTATCTTGTCCAACGGTTTCACCTTCTTGTAGGTTCTTCAGAGACTAATGGGCGGGGTAATTGCTATAGTACTCAGACAAAGAGAAGTTCAGTGCCCTGTGATTCGATCTATAGCTAGGGAGCTGTTAACTTGCTTGGTAATGCAACCTATCATGGATTTGGCAAGCCCTGGGTATGTTCCTGATCATATTATTTATTTCACCATTTTTAGTTTTTTCTTTTAGGCAGGAACACATTATTTATTTTTAATTGTTTTTACTCTGTTGCACAGTTTGCAGAACCAGCATTTCAGATAAAATTTCCCTAAATTCCTTTTTTTTGGGGTTGTGGTGGAGGTTTCTGGCTTGGTTTTTGTGTAAACTCAAAGTTAGAGATTCCGATTAATATGCCTTTCTTCTATGGATTTGGGCTATTTAAGCTATGTTTTTATTTTGAACTATGACATCGATATGCAAGGTAATATCTGATTGCAGGGCTAAAAAAAAGAGCTGAAACACTCTTAAGACTTCATTTGCCTTTTGAGTTTTGATGTCTGAAACAAACCTGTCATGTAGCACATATATAAGCTTGAGTTTTGCAGAACACTTCTGACTATATTTTTTCACGATTAATTCAAATTTCTGTTCATAAACTTATGATTATTTATTTCTATAAATTATCAGGTATATTAATGAGCTGATCGAAACCCTAGTTCTTCTCTTTAATGATGAGGGCACACTTGGGGTGGTCAGCCATCGATCTTGTAATGCAGATAGTCATCATCATGGGCATTCTGCTGTTTCTGGGACTGGTCATGATAAGACATCTACTAAAATGCACTATCAACAAGATCCTTTGCGGGTCAGACATGCTGATTGGGCACGGAGGTTAGATGCTGCGACTCAGAGAAGAACTGAAGTTCTTATGCCTGAGAATCTTGAGAACATGTGGACAAAAGGAAGGAACTACAAAAAGAAAGAGATAAAAAAAATGAAAGTCGTCTCTCAAGATCTTCCTGCAAGGAGTTCTATTACAGACAGTGTGGAGCCTGATATAAATTTGACTGTGAAAAAGTCAACAAGTAATCCTTTTAAGCATGCAGTTCCAGAAGTGAAGTCTTCACTCCAGCTAATGAGCACCTTGGGTTCAGATCCCCTGATGAATTTTGGGAGCACAAATGAGTCACTGTCTTCTCATAACCCTGTCAAGGAGTTATTATCTGGGGGAGAGCATCAAGTTGATGAAGTGAAGGATACTGAGGCTGTTGCTAATAAAAGTCGGTTCAAGAGATCTAACAGTACTTCTGATTTGTCAATTCAACCACGGAAAGAGGGAGGGCCCATAATTTCAGAGTTCTACACCCCTGATTTTGAAAGGCGAGGTGAAGGATTTCAGGGAAAGAGTGCTTCTGACATGATTGTTAGGAAAGACGGGCAACTATTTCCCAAGCTCCGGTGTCGGGTATGCATCTTGGCTGGAGAATCTTGAGATATACTATTTTGGAAAGTAATGTGAATCATATTCTTTGTAATAGACATCATCTTAAAGCAGAATGAATTGTCACTAGGGTTATTTACTTTTAGTGCAGTTGTATAACTTAAGATGGTGAATAAGAGAGAAATAGTGATAAAGATTATTTTATTAAAGAGGCTCTTGCTTGTTATGATCAACCTTGATATATCTATTAATAAAGATCGTAGGAATATACAACATGCAGAACATTGTCGTACAAGTGGATGAGTTTCACATGCTACAAGGGCCTAAGACCAATCCATTACTAACATCCTAAGACTAATGAATTGTTTACTTTGCTTACTTGTACTTGCAGGTTATGGGGGCATATTTTGAGAAACTTGGGTCCAAATCTTTTGCTGTTTATTCAATTGCAGTGACAGATGCACAAAACAGAACTTGGTTTGTGAAGAGAAGGTTTGCTTCTCACATAGATTTTATTATAATTATGATTGTAATTGGAGCCCATAGGTTGTATTTAAATTTTAAATATTACAGTTAAGTTCAGTATAAATGCGCTAATAAATTAAGCTGCTGTGTTAAATTCTATCTATAAAATAAGCTGACCAGATTTCTGAAATACAACGTCTTTCAAATGGTCCTCTACCCCCAATTTTTTTTCTTAAACTATCCTTTTTAATTCAAAAAATGTGTTGTGTCAGGAGATTGTTCCATTCGAACTTCTTTGTTATGACTGTCTCTTTCTCTTGGTGACATACAGATACAGGAATTTTGAGCGATTGCATCGGCATCTAAAAGATATTCCCAATTACACGCTACATTTGCCTCCGAAAAGGATATTTTCCTCAAGTACTGAGGATGCTTTTGTCCATCAGCGTTGCATCCAGCTTGATAAATACCTTCAGGTATTTGTAGTGATTCTCTGCATGACTACAAGTCTTCAAATGCATAAATTTCTTTTGTACTTTATACTAGCTCTTTCTTGACCTCTATATGCTTGCCTTGCTTCAGGATCTCTTGTCAATAGCTAATGTTGCTGAACAACATGAAGTATGGGATTTTTTGAGTGTCTCCTCAAAGGTGTGCATCTGTATTTTTCTGTTCTTATTATAACTTCATATGACCTTTACATTATTTCTCTTGGTACTTTTTGGAAAGATAATGATAATCTAACAGAAGTATTGTTGCTGTCTTTTCCACCTTGAAGAACTACTCATTTGGGAAATCTTCTTCAATGATGAAGACCCTGGCAGGTATGTGACTCTGACATGAGTTTTTCAGTCTTGTGGTTTATGAGCTCAGCCGGTAACTCTTCTATATGTATTGATGAGCAAGTTAGCATTCTGTTCTTACTTATTAATCTGCTATATAGTTTAAAAATTGATCTGGCTGTTTGATTTTCCAACTTGAAATTCTTCCAACCCTTGTTTTCTGTTCATTCAAATGCATCATTAAAAAATGGGGCAAATGGAGAAATATTTGTCAGAAAATTTTTACAATTGGCATTCTTGTACACTTTCTATTTTATTTGAAGGTTCCAGCCCATAAGGCAGGGTAGTGGGAAGAATGATTTGGGAAGCCAGCATGATGCGTTGTTTAGGCTAACAAAACCTGTCGGTTGATATTTGACTGGCCTCTTTTATGCCTTTAATGGTTAATGCTGGAAGGCTTCGCTCTGCAACTGAAACTGTTTGTTTGTAGACAATTCTACAATTTACAATTGATTGCAGCTGTTTTTGATAAAAGTTAGTAATCTTGATAGAACCCTCTACTCCATTAAGCTAATGACGGACAAAAGCCAGAAATAGACAAGAAGAAATGGAAATAACTTTGGATGAATAATACTTTGTCTGAACAACTAAAACAGATTACAAGGGGACCCAAGCCAAACACTTGACCATTTTACACCTAGTACAAAAATTACTGACAAACTAACACGGGATAACAAGGAGCAAAAGGGACAAGGCTCACACACCAGATACCACAAATTCAACAGAAAACACAGAATTTCAAAACACAACAGATTTGCCAAACTTTTGAGAGGTTGGCACTCTCCACCCAAAGGTGAATGCCACACTTCCAAGCTCTTCTCTGCTCTTCTCTTTTATATATTATCTGTCCATTCATCGAGACTTCCTTATTTTTCTCCTCTATTTTCAGCTTTATCTGACTTCTTACCCCTATGTTTTCCCTTGGACCAATAGATCTCCAATTTCTGTCTTTTATGTCCCTCTCTGTATGTTCCAGTGGTAGTAGGAGGTTGGTTATTATCAAATCTCAAGTGAGTTATGGTGAAAAAATGATTTTTCTTCTTTTCTTTTTCTTTTTCTTCTCATTCTGCTTTTTTTGTAATTTAATCCCAAAGCCAAACATGCAAATATTTCTAGATGCGCAACTCTTTATTTTCTTTTTTTAACTCCAGATTAATGTTTGAATTTTGAATATTAACAGTCAATGTGGATGATGCTGTGGATGATATTGTACGCCAATTTAAAGGAGTTTCAGATGGTTTAATGAAAAAAGTAGTTGGTTCGACATCTCCAACCAATGAAAGTTCTTCAACATCTATCTCGTGGAATTTGGCTTGGAATTCGGATGAAATCGATAGGAGTATTCCCAGGCAAAATATGGCAGATAGTGTTTTAAGCTCTGATACTGATGAAGGTGAGAGAAGTGCCGATTTTGTCCAAGAGAGTATTGATGAAGAAGTAATACATTCTCATGATTCGCATTCTGACAATGAATTGGGCTCAAAGGGTTATCCACCACCGGTAATCAAAGCTGGAGAGTCTGGTAAATTGGATCAAGACAGAAACGATGATCTGGTGGTTGAAGCCAGGTTTGGCAAGGACATACCAGCTACAAATTTCACCATGATTCCTAATAATTTGGATGATCCAGTAGCTGTGCCGCCTGAGGTCTGTGTTGTTAGCTGAGTATATTTCCCCCCGTTTTTACATTACGATTTTTTAAATTATTTAATAACTATTTATAGTCAGAGACCAAGCTACGATGCTGCCTACTTGGCAAGTAGACTGTTTTAGTGATCTCCTCCCAATCAAGGAAATTGAGTTATTGTCATGCATCCTAGCTTCTTAATTGTTAGACCTGTTCAGTTGTTCAAAACCCTGTTCCTCAATATAGTTAATTTTTTGGATATTTTTGTGGGACACTTCTGTCTGTGTAGGAAGATATTGCATGAAAACTAATTACCATGAGCTAAACTGTGGTAAAAGCATGTTTTTTTTTTCAGAAGATACTCTTCATCATTTAAGTCTTCATCTTTTGCAGTGGACTCCGCCAAATGTGAGTGTGCCTATTTTAAATTTGGTTGACAATGTTTTTCAGCTTAAGAAAAGAGGCTGGCTACGGTATGTTACTCTATTGAAACTTTCAGTAATTTTCATGTTAGTAACTGCAAGAAAAATGTCTAATTCCAATTTGCTACTAAATCTTCTGGTGTTCTCACATTGTGTGCTTTTCGTATTTGCAAGTTATTCTGATGTGTTCTTTGATTTTGTATGCTTCTCTTAGAGATAAGACTTATTCCTAGATGTTCACCTGCCATCTTAAGCCTTTAGAGTTTAGAATGATACACAAATTTTCGTGGTTAAGTTTTCTATGTGATAATTGATCTCCCTATTCTAAAGATCAAGTAATATTTCTACACAAGGAATGGTTAATCTATGATTTATCCATGTTTCAAGCCTAAAGGGATTTTGAGGGGATGCAGTATAGATAAATTCCATTTGCTGGCATGGTATCATCTTGATTTCTTTTTCATCTGGTTTCGGGAAAAATATAATTTGCCATTAATAGATTTCAATGTGTTTTCTGCTATGTCTAATATGCTGGAAATTTACTTTTTGGTTGAATGAAATTTAGTGAATGTGATGTTAGATCTCATGGTTCTGTTGTTATGTTTCACTCTGATCATACGAGTTTTTAATATTGATTAATTCATGTCCATGCAGAAGACAAGTCTTCTGGATATCAAAACAGATATTACAGTTGGTGATGGAAGATGCGATTGATGATTGGCTATTGAGGCAGATTAATTTGCTCAGGCGGGAGGAAACCATTGCCCAAGGAATTCGGTGGGTTCAAGATGTAAGGACTGAATCGAATTTTGAACCTCATCTTTAATGCTGACATAGTTTGCCAAGTAAATGATTGAATTATATGCGATGGCCCTGATTGTCTATTAAATAGCCTAAAAGTATGAATGACCTTATTTTTTGTTTGATTTGTGCCTACATCATGCTTAATTTCAGTTTGGTTCTAAAATGCATATCTTGGGTAGCTGTGTATTACTAGGTATTTGGATCGGAAAACTTTTTCCCCAAGCTGAACATCAAATACCTCTCACTTTCGCTGTCTATCACTGGTTTCTGCTACTGGAATTGCGTTAGGCCAAGTTTTTTCCTAGATATTTTTTAAATGATCCGATTAGTTTTCCAGTTTTTGTATCTCGATTTCCTTTTCCTCTTAGTAATGTAACTTCTAAAGCAATATTTTTTCCTGGATTGCAAATCTGTTGTCTTCTCATCATTATAGCTGGAGGTCATTAAATGTTGATAAATGTAAATCTTGATGGTTGAAGTTTTTCTGAAATATTAAATAGAATTGCGGATTAGCAAATAAGAATAAATTCCCACTCTGCTAGTAACTAAATTGTGGGGCATGTGATTTGCACGGAGTCTGAATCGAGTCACAATGTCACATTGTTCATGAATCATATAGTGAAGCTTCCAATAAATTTTATGATTTGTAAATTCAAATACTTCATGTTGTCTAATGACATACTCGCAGGTGCTCTGGCCTGGCGGTACATTTTTTACTAGAGTGAGGGCTCCTCAGACGTCTACTAGTGATGATGACACGCTTAAAAAACCTTTTCAATCAATGAGTGGACTTCGTGGAAGCAAGATCATTAAATCTGGGTCAGGCTCCTTTGAGGAACAACTTGAGGCTGCTCGTAGGGCTAGTGCTGTCAAGAAGCTGCTCTTTGGTTAGCTCTTCTTTCTTGAGTCTAACATGTATTCGCTTGATATCAACTTTTGATGAATATTCTTGCTTTAAAACTTCAGTTTAGCTTCTTCCCGATTTCATTGTTCTTCTAAGATTAGCATTTACTTCAATCTAAACCGCACAACTCGCTCAAGAGACTTCTCAACGTCTGTATTTGTTTTTACCCAGCCATTATATTTTAATTCGCTTCTAATATTCACAGATGGAGCTCCATCTACCTTGGTCAGCTTAATTGGGCAAAAGCAGTACAGACGTTGTGCCAGAGATATATACTATTTTACTCAGGTTAAATATCTCTTCCATTGTGGTATTCGCTTCAGGGGGAATTTTTTTTTCTTGCATTTGTATGGTTTTAATTTTGGGAAACTGCTACGAGGTCTCAATGAAAATATGTAATCACAAAAGTCCTAGAACAAGCAAGTAAACATTGATTTGTCATTTCTTTTATCAAAACTTGTCATTACATGTTGCTAAACTGTTATGCGACTTTTTGGTGATTACATTTTTTTCATGGGATGCTAGAGTGATTTTCCCTTTCAATTTTCTTCTACTAAAAAATTTTTGCTTATGAACTAACATTTACATGATCTGTCTGCATTTTAGTCTACTATTTGCGTGAAGCAACTTGCTTATGCAATCCTCGAACTTCTACTCATATCGATATTCCCCGAGATGCGGAATCTAGTTATGAGTGTTCATGAGAGTATGCACGTTCACCAACCAGTATAGACCTGTCAGAGTGACCTGCATATGATCTAGTGGAGATCATAGGACTTGGGAAGGCCCGGTTATTGTTTGTCGGGTGACACCGGTTTTTCTTCACGGCTTTGCCTGTTTGGTTTCGCTAATATAAGGGGTCAGGAGCAATGTTTAATGGGTTTTCCCCCTTTTCTAACTCTCACTGTACAAAGGTTAGACTTAGGATCATCATGTACAGGAACGCCTCTTCACCCCTCCCCCCTTTTGGCACTTTCTTTGTGGATTCATTTTGCACCCTCTAGGCATAACCATACCGGAGGCTTTTTGTGTCGAGTTGGCTCGAGACTTTAATCTAGTGAATATTCTTTATTTGTTAGACATTGGGATCTGTCTAGTGCATTTTCTGAACTTTTATTTCCATTCTCATCATCGTGTTTCTATGTGGGTTGACTTCGGTGGATTTATATGTATCTTTGTTCATTTTTATATCACTATCTAATAAACTGGATGATCATAATTCATAACCTGATAGAATGTGATTGGTGACTTGTGGCGAAAAAAACAAAGTGATGGTAAATGATTGAAGATACGTGTTTTGATTCCAAAACTCCTCACTCAAGGCTCAACAATTTATCAGCATCCGCAGACAGAAATGCTTACTGTTATGTTGATACAAAATATGAAGGCAATTATATATATATATATATATATATTATATGTTTCGTGCTGTAGCATTTAATACTAAGTATAATTAGCATCGTCATCATTAGAGTGATACAATATAATGTATCTAGAGAAAAAAATAGGAAGTGAATTTTCTACTTAGTCCAAGCCTTTCATGTGGTTTTTTCTTTAACTGTATGGCTTCTTAAATTTAAAATATATAAATTTTTATGATTGGTTAATCTTGTGCGTTTGTCTATATGTGTGTGTATGTGTGTGAATAAGAATCCTCCAAAATACCTCAAAAAATGAAGTAGAAAAAAGATAGAGAAGAGGTAGGTTACTAGGTTTCATACGTGTGAAGCTCGAGTATGTAGAAGTGAAATTTGCTCTCCTCTTTTTCTATCTTTACTTCAAAGGATGTAAAAGATGATTATTTTTTTTTGGGAAAAGTATGTCTCATTATCAGTAAAAAGTTTTTTTTGGGGGGTATGGCCGTCTTCCTGATCACATGAATATAGTAAAGGATACAGTATGCTTCTCAGTTCATCAACAGGTGTGGATAAAAAGAGAAGAGAAAATCAAGGGGCAATGATGGAATCAGGAAGATCAGAGAAGAGAGGAGGGAGGGAACAGGGCGTCAGTTTTGTGACTTGATACCATGAACTGAGGACTTTGAGGTTCTTGTCTGTCCCTGTGAATGCCAATTGAATCCCAATGTTGCAGCCACCTCCTCCATTGTTTTGACACTCTGAAACTGCCACTGCACAGTCTTGGTTGTTCAGGCACACACTTCTCCCAGAACATCCTCTCTTCCATATCATATTCTCAACGGTTCCCTCTTTAAACTCCAGAATCTGCTCAATCTAATCCCATTTTAGGATGATACACATGTAGTATATAGTACTACCTTTGACTTTTAATATAGGAGTTCGATAACTAATTTGTAAATATTAAATAAATTAGTTAATTTAGTTGTTTATAACAAATAAAAGTTGGATTTTATAAAATATTTTCTCGAAATATGACTATCCTGAAATGAAAATCATTTAACATGCACATTCATTAGGGATATTTTAGGGGGAGGGGAATTATATATTTAAAAGATAGTGGATTGATATGTTATATTTAAAATCAAAATAAATTCCTAACAATGTTAACATATGATGGATGGGTTGAGAATTTGGATAGTTAAAACGGTTAAGAAAACAAATATCAAGTTCGTGCCCACAAGTGTTAAAAGCAAGTCAAATGATGTTACCAGAGTGAAACTGGTAATGGTGTGAGAGTCGTCTGAAAACATAATTGGAGCAGATATTGCTGCATACTGATGTCCAGCAAACGCTACTATGGATCCACCAGATTTGGCCTGGTCATTAATAACATCACAGAAAACTGCTCAAACTGGATTATGCTCATGATATTTGGCTTCCAAACATGGAGACTATATCTCTACATCTCTTCAAATCAGCTCATGCTAATATTAGTTCTGTAGTATATGCATATGGAGACATGTAGGAGACTATATCTATACATCTCTTCAAATCAGCTCAACATTTTGCTTATCTGGACCTCAAGTAGTTCTGTATTAGTTCTGTATTATATAATTTTTTGTTGAAAAAAATCAGCGGTTTATGATTAGTATTAGAATTGTATAAAAAAGTATTATAATGTGATTGATATATGCCTTAAATTGTGTTTTATTTGTTAAAAGTCTGATTTTATTATATGCCGATTGAGTTGGAATCAATTATTTTTAGATCTAATTGAATATAATCTTTTTAGAGACATTTTTTATATTTTCATAAACTTGAACTTAATACTATATACTTAAACGGTCAAATCCTATTTCACTATAATTAACACTTGTTGAGTGTGTTTAAGAAATCAATGAGTCTTAAGATTCAATTACCCAAAATTTTTATGTGATTGTCTTGTTATGGACAAGAGAATATATTTTTCTTGAGTGAGCTAACCAAATTGTTAACAGCTAATGACAAATAAAAAAGCTTGTCTTATTATTCCTGTCAACTTGTTCATCCTTGGTTTTCCACTCAATGAGCAAGTCTCAAAAAGTTTGCTAATAACACATGCAATGATTTAGCATCTTCCCATTGTCATATAAAGTTACTAATGATAATGATGCTGCATATCATATGTAGAAAATATGCCATTTAACTAAGTTGAAGATTAACAATGAAAATTGGTATAGATTTCATCTTTATCTCTGTTTTTTTTTTGGGGTGGTCCCAAAAAATGTTACCTCATATTGGCTGCGTTTGGTTTTCCGTTGGGAATGCCGTTTTGGCTCCCAAAATCCATTCTCACACAAGCCGAGACAAAATTCCTCTCACATAAAGTACCTCGGAATCTGTGTCCGTTTTCCCAACGGATTTCCAAACGAAGCCATTGACAAGTGTCAAAAAGCTGCATTTTGTGAGCTGTTTGGTTTTTGAATGGGAAAAGAAATAAAAAAGAGGTGACACAGAAGAGTGGAATAAAGTCGTAAAGGATCTGCCTTTTAATAATTTTGGATCTTTTCATTCATTTCGGCTAGTTAAATTAATTGGTTGATAATCTCTTCTATTGCTTACTCTCTCTGTTTAATTACTATTACGATTAGTACGCAATTTTTCATAAACAAATATAATTTCTTAAAATTTATTTTATCCAACTTTTATAAATAAAATTATATGGTTAATAATATCCTTATTATATGTTAATTATTTATATTTTTATATATAACAGTTTAAAAATTAATAATGATGTCATAAGTACATGTATAATAAAAATGGCTAAAATATAATTTTAGTCCTTTATGTTTGTATCAGGTTTCACTTTAATCCTTTAAGTTTAAAAAGTGCAATTTTAGTCCCTCAAACTTAACATCGTTAGTTTCTCTTAACTGAAATTGCTGATTCATCAAACTTAACGCTATTATTTTAAATCTTTTAACCCTAATTTATTATATTATTAAATTAAAATTAAAATGTGAGTATGCTTTGTCAAAGTTTTATTACACAGTCATCAATTAAATTCAATGAGTCAACAATTTCTGTTAAGAGAAACTAACGGCATTAAATTTGAGGGACTAAAAATGGAATTTTTAAACTTAAAGAACTAAAATGAAATTTGATGCAAACATAAAGGATCAAAAGTATACTTTAGCCTAATAAAAATTATAGATACAAAAAATTGTATATTTTATTATATTTTGTTGAAAGTATTGAAAACAAGAGTAGATTGAGAAATGGAAGAAGAAATTGAATGTATTACATAAACCATTTTGGTTTATAACACTAATCTACCCTCTTTTTAGGGTGATGAACTAACCCCATTTTGGGAACTCTTGAGTGGGAGATCCAAGTTATCCTCCCATTCTCTTTGCATTGGTGGGAATTCTTCATCCTCTCACTCTTTGGTGATGATTATTCAATCACACACTCAAATAATTACATTATGACCCTTTATATAGACTTTTGGGTCATTAACTAAGTGATTAATACTAACCACTTTAGCTAACTCATACTTCCAACACCCCCTCAAGTTGACACCCCTTAATTCTACGTGTTAACTTGCCGATACAAAGATCACAAAGGAGTGAAGTGAGTTAAATATACAATTTTAATTCACACAACAATTCCAACATTTCTTGGTAATACTCTTATCCATGCTAATCTCAATGAATACTGGGAACATAAACTTCACCCAACCAAACATGGTGTTCTCTGCAACTTTGTGAACACAAGTGACTCCCAACTTAGTAATCATGTCTGTGAAATCTATTGATGTTGTTCCAGGCCCACTGTGAGAGAAGACTAACACATTGACCCACTCATCACAAAGGAAGCATAAACTCATCAGCATCCTTGATAGAAACTCAGCTTTTGTCAACTTCTTGAATTTCTTTTTCTTTTTTTTTACTCTTCCCCGTCTCCATCTACTTCAACAACTCCTTCCTTCTTGACTTACAATCAGCCAATGTCAGAAAAAAAAACAAGTGATGAATCCCAGATTTGCCAGGAAATCGAATTTTTTTTGGTTCAACCACTCCAGTTTTGTGATTAACACAAGTCATATTGATGTGTGAATGAAATCGAACACTCGGGTGCTTCTCTGGGTAATCTTTATCACAGAAGATTGTTTACGCTTTTTCCCTACTTGTGAACTCTGTTTTTGTTTCTTGGTAGATGTTTCAATAGATGCTTCTGTAGAAGATTTGCTTGGTGTAGCCTTGCTCTTTCTCTTTTTACCTCTCTGCTCTTTATCAGCAAGAAGAACATCAGTTGTCTTCAAAGCTCAAACAAATAATTGAACCGCTAGCTCTATGGGATTATCGCTTTCCTTACTCTTGTCAGCCTGGGAAGAGATTGTTCGACATTCATTATTTGGTCTGTCTTTCAACTTCAGCTTTGCTTTCAAAGATGGGGCTAAAATTCGTTTTGGTCATCATCCACATCCTTCTCAGCTTTCTGCTCCGCCGCTGCCTTGCCATGTGGATTTGCTTCTTTGTCTCAGAGTGATTCAAGATTCACCAAGTTGATCAAAGAATGCAATCACGTCATTTAATCTGAAAATCTCCTCGATCAGAGTGTCTCAAGGTGCTTCGTGATGAAGGATGGGGTCTTCAAGAGATTTTCTTGGGAAGAAGAGTCAAGATTGGAGTGAAAGAAGCAACTCCGGTCTAGAATCTTGTTTCTTGGAAGTGGAAAGGAAGCCATCAACGCCAATCAAGCAAAATTCAATGCATTTGTAGCGCAACGATCTTTGAAGCTTCAATAATCTTGGATTCAAGAAAACAGCATGCTCTTGATACCATATTGAAAGTATTGAAAATAAGAATATATTGAGAAATGGAAGAAGAAATTGAATGAATTACATAAACCATTTTGGTTTATAACACTAATCTACCCTCTTTTGAGGGTGATGAACTAACCCCATTTTGGGGACTCTTGTGTGGGAGATCCAAGTTATCCTCCCCTTCTCTTTGCATTGGTGGGGATTCTTCATCCTCTCACTCTTTGGTGATGAGTATTCAATCACACACTCAAATCATTACATTATGACCCTTTATATAGACTTTTGGGTCATTAACTAACTAAGTGATTAATACTAACCACTTTAACTAACTCATACTTCCAACATATTTCATTAACATTAACAATTTACTTATAATGCGCAAGTAAATATCCTAAAAAGGAACCGAATTTTGACAAGGGCGAGGAAGTAACGGGAAAGGGTGAGTTTCCGAGACATTAGTTGGCATTTTAGAACTCGTCCGAAAGTTCGAGAGGAAACTTATGCCCCGTTTAGTATGCGGAACTGATTTTGATGGAATTGGAAGCGAAACTGGAAGTGGAAGTGAGATTAAAAGTATGTTTGGTATGTTGGAAAGAGTGGATATTATTTTAATTTTATATTTATATTTATAATATAAAAAGATTAATATACCCTTTAAACAAATTTTCTCTTCTTCCCAAAAAAATTCTGAAGCAAAGAAGCCGGAGACATCGACGAAGCCGGAGAAGCTAAAGCACCGTTCGTCCAGAAGCAACGAAGCCGGAGATGAGGTTGCTTGAGGTTACAAATCTTCGTCGGAACAGTGGAGTGTCGAAGAGGGAGAGGAGCGAGAGTTGAAACGGCGGAGTGTCGAAGGCTTTCATCGTTGTCGCTAGATCGAAGACCTTTGTCGTCGTCTACGCTCTGGCCATCACAGATCTGGCGACGTGGAGGGAAAGGAGAGAGTGCTAAGACGGCAGTGGTGGGTGCCTTCGTCGCCGTCGCTAGATAGAAAATTGTTATCGTCATTCGCCGTCCTCCGTCACCTTCACCACCGCCTTCATCACCGAAGAAGAAGAGGTTCATCGCCGAGGGGAAGGGTTGGAACAATAGTCTAGAACAATAGCCGAGAGGTTCATCGCCGAGGGTATAATGGTCTGAAAAATTGGGTTCCATGGAACTGGGAGGCTGGAACCGGGTTCCATCATTTTTTATAGAATTGGATTCCACATGAATTGGCTTCTTACATACCAAACAATCATATTTTTTACTTGTCACCTCAAATCCAATTCCAACCTCTTGTTTCCATGCTACCAAACGGGGTGTTAAGTTTTGTCATGAAATTTAAAGTTTCTTTAAGTACTTATATTTTTCAAAAAAATTTATTTTAGAGATAAAATTTCAGTTTTGAAAAAACTATTTTTATCAAATCATGCTATCTCTTAATTATTATTATCTTTTTTCTTTTCTATTGTTTTATTTTTTTTCTTTCTCTTTCTGTCTCCTCTCTTTCTCTTTCTTCTTACATTCTCTCTTAATTATTTTTTCTCTTTCTTCTTTTCTATTATAATCTTAAATTGAAAAAATTATTCTTACCAATAAACATCTTTTTAAGATTTAATTTTACTTTAAAATTTGTAAAAACTATTTTTCTAATAATATATATAAGTTTACCTTTACTCTCGGACAAGGTTGTTCAAAGTTGGGGCTTTTATAAGGTTTAAAAACTGCTGTTTGACTCGAAAGCAGATGAATTATGAGTGAAAAGATGAGGAAGAAGCAGATCTGAAAACCGAGGAATCAAGGAAATCTGCAAGCGTAGAGGCACCCGTAAGGTTTCTTGTCAAACCTAGAAATAGGGAATACATCAAATGCTGTGAGCCTTGTTTTTCTGGCTTCTCAAGCAGTCAGAAAATGCCTCGTCCTTCTTTTCACAAGCTTGTTCTTCCATCCACCGTCCAAGCCGGCCAATTGGTACCTTAACTTCTCTCCTTTCACTCTTTAGCTTCTTCTAGGGAGTTCTTTCGTTTATTTTCTTGGCAAGCTTTTATAATTGATTCTTTTTCATGTGAAAATTGAGTGAGAGTGAACAAAATCGGCTACTTAGTGTTATTGGTTTCGATTCTGCTTCGGTAACTCAAGACTTTTATCCTCTTCAAACGACAATTTCTTTCGCGCTTGTTTTGTCTTCTAGTGTATGGTGGGTTATTCTGGATGTCCATGGGTTATCGATCTATATTCCTGATATAGAAAGTATTTTCAAAGGTTTTTGCGCATGTAGGAGCTCCTTGCCGGTGGAGCTCCATCACTGAAATCGTTTGTTTCTGATACGAGGGTTTTATTTCATGCGTTTTGGCGTTTATTACCGCAAGGGAGACCTCTTTAGTGGAAATAATATAAAATGAATATTTATATGGGGCTAAGCTTTTATGATTTTAGAATTTATGTTTTCTTGAGATGAATATTAATGCTAGACTTAAGTGAGTTGGTTGCTTCATATTCATTTCTTCGTCAACAGTGCTTATAAATGTAAGCCTTTCAGTTTTCTCAGGCATCGTGTTTCTAATTGAAAATCTCATGGAAAAGTGTCTGATTCATTAATGTCTTGAAGTGGAGGTGTATTAAAAAAACACTCAACAGTCTAGGCTATAGAGCTACTGAAAAGCTTACAATTTTTTTGGGCAAAAAATAAGGATTTGACTTCAATAGAAGGAAAGTTGATCCTCTGTCTGAGGAACCTGAGTTCTTTACGGTGCAGCTGAATTGAGGAAGGAGGCGCTTTGAATAATTCTAAGATATTAATGTAAGGAACTCATATCAAAAGTATCTAGCAATGAGGTTAGTCTGGAGCTCTCCATCCCTTCCTCATGGAATTTCAAGTGGTCTAGCGGCGAGTGAAATGAGCTATTATTCTAATATTGGGTCAAAAACTTCCTTTTAAAAGTTCATAAGCGGGATTAGGTGGAAACTGGGGAAAAGTTGAAATCCTACTGTCTTTAGAGGTGACTTTTGGATGCCTAAGTTCTTTGCAACTTTGGTTTCTGAATTACATGTAGTGCTTGTTTGGGAACACCGTTTCCCAAACGGTGCACGTAAGCCGAGACAAACCCATATCGAAATCTGTAAAAACCATTTCAAAATTCATTAAAACTATCTTGAAATCCGCAAAATACCTCGAAATATGTAAACTCATCTATCCCAACGGACTTCCCAAACACACAAGTAGACTACCTTGAAAGAAATCTAATCCTTTTGCTTTCTTTTAGTTTATTGCAATCAAGGAATTTATAGAACGGGATATTATGATAAATGATATATTTGAACAGTTTGTTGTTGATAGGACCTAATGGAGTCATACAATCCATCATGTAGCTGACTTCACTTAGTGGAAGATTGCTTCTTGTTTATTTATTTATTTATTTTTTTGTTGTTGTTTTATTGTTTATGTAACCATTTTGATGTTTCTTGTAAGTTGTTTTGCAGCTATGTATCTCCCTTTCTTCTCCTACCCTCACTTTTTTTGACTACTTGTAGTAACTGGGAAGCTTAATCACTGGCTGCAGTCTCAACCTCAGTCCTTGTTGATTTGGCCCTTTTATGTGATGAAGCTTATTTTTGGGATTTCCAAGGATAAATGCAAAGATAATCGATGCTCAAGTTTTACACACTTCTCCCAATCATGTTTACTCTATATAGCACCTTTCTGTTTCTCCCCTTTCATATCTTCTTTTTTTGGGAGTGAGGACTGTGTAGCCTTTTGATTTGATGGATGGGAAATTCTCTAATTAATTCTGTAGTTATTTTTAATCTTATAGAAGTGGTAGAAAGTTCAATCTGTAATCTTGCATTGTGAGTGAGTATTTGCTAATAATTAAGACCTACCTTGTGAACTGCAGAGGGTTCCGGATTATTTTTTGAGGAAGTTTGGGGTGGAGCTCTCTACAATTGCTACCCTCAGTGTTCCTGATGGCAGTGTCTGGCGTATTTGTTTAAAAAAGGTTGACAACAAATTTTGGCTCCATGATGGTTGGAAGGAGTTTGTTCAACGTTACTCCATTGGTGTTGGGTGCTTTTTGGTGTTTAGATATGAAGGGAATTCATCTTTCAATGTTCATATTTTCAATTTGGCTGCTTCTGAGATAAACTATCAATTAGACAACCGTAATAGTGACGAACGGCCTTACTTTACTAGCCAACATATTTTTGATGAAATGGAAGATGAAGATTCCATTGAATACTTGGATTCAACACCTTCGTATTTAACCCCCGGTTCATTTAATAACAAGGTTATTGCTGGATCTGCTGATCAGTTGACATCTGGCAAGAATTATACTTCTTCACCATTTCAGAATTTGTTTAATGGATCTAAACTTAATAGCACAGACTGGGGCGACAGCATTTCTTCAAAGGGTGCCAATTCACGAAACAATCAATTGACCAAAGATAAAGGTGTTCAGTTCAATGCAGCTGAGTTTAAAAGGTCTACTGAAGAGTTGAAATTACGGGCTGCCAATAACGAAACGCTGAGAGTTAAAAAAACTGTAAGAAAACGGCGTAAAACTGATCCTAGTAAGCTCTAACATGACTTCATTATCTTTTGTAATTCTTGGTCAAAATATTGGATTTCCTCATGAATTCAGTTGTTGCATATGCAGATGATGAAGAATCCTCTCCTCACCATGAAGAGGAGGTAGAGATGCGTTTTAGATTTTATGAAAGTGCTTCTGCAAGAAAAAGAACTGTGACATCAGAAGAAAGAGAAAGGGCAGTTAATGCTGCAAAAGCATTTGAACCATCTAATCCTTTCTGTAGGGTTGTCCTGCGGCCATCCTATCTGTATAGGGGATGCATAATGGTGAGCTGTTGGATTTAATTTGACAACTTTTTGACAAAATCTCTATTTCCATCGTCCAAAAATCAAGTTGCTCCCTCAAAAGACCTTGCATTACTTTAGTTAGGTTTGATTATTGATTATGTTTCATCTTCATGGAATATTTTGATTGAAAGATTGTATAGTGTCATTTCAGTACTTTTCAAGGGATGAAGTTGAAACAAGGGTCTGTATAAATACCAACGTGATAGAGGCAATTACCAAGGGAGCTAATAATACTGGACTAGTATTTAGAAGGCCAATATAGAGGAGTTTCAGTTAAACTCTTTTTTTAACTTATCTTCACTACTTTTACTCACTTGCATGTAAAATTTCTTATGTTGGTTTTCCAGTATTTGCCATCTTGCTTTGCCGAAAAGCATCTGAATGGGGTTTCAGGTTTCATCAAACTCCAGAATACTGAGGGGAGACAGTGGCCAGTTCGCTGCCTCTATAGAGGGGGTAGAGCGAAGTTAAGCCAGGGGTGGTTCGAGTTTGCGCAGGATAACAACCTTGGGGAAGGCGACGTTTGTGTTTTTGAGCTGCTTAGAATGAGGGAAGTAGTGCTGAAAGTTACTATATTCCAAGTCCTCGAAGAAGATGTGGGATTGTTGAGCCCTCCCATGCAGCAAAACCAAAGCATGAGCCCGACCTCGAAACTGTTGAACAATCACTTGCAGCGAGATGTGATTCCCATTAGAATGATTAGAAATTAGCGGCTTCAGATTAATTGGTGACGCCTCAAGTGTATTATCATGTAGCTCTTGGTTCTGTGTGATCAGTTTATCACTCATCTAATCTCTTAATGTGGAACTCGGGCGCTTTTTCCTTGTTCATATACATTTCAAGTTGACTTAAAGTGGAACCAAGTTATTGTAGTCTTGTTAAAGACACACGTTGTTTGCCCTTTTTTTAGTTTTGACCATGAATTGTAAATAGATTGGTTTGTGTAGCTGCTGATGGGAAACTAAAGTCATAATGTTGGTACTTCTGCTGTTTCACATCTTTATGGGCCTCTGGCACTCAGCCTTTGAATATTGTTCATATCTTAACCTACATATTATGTGGGCTTTATTTACTGTCCCCCCCCCCCCTAAAGACACGCACAACACCTTGCGGCGCCAAGGCAACGCCAAGTTACAGAATACAAGATCATATTCTTGTTATTTATCCAGGGGAATTTGGCCTTGTTGGTGATTGTCTTCGGAATTAATCAGTATAGAGTGTAAAATCTTCGAAGTTATTTCATGGACATGTAGGCTTTCCTTAGAATTCAAACGTACAATTAATTGCTAATTCCAAACATTTGTGGGCTTGATTTTATGGTTGAAGTTTTAACAAGTGTACAATGTCGGACCGTGGTTGGATGGCAACGTAGGCTCCGAACGATTCTGCACTTTTTAGGGACCCATGGTTGGATTAAATTGTCCTCAGGGCTCAGGTATAGACACTCTGTTTGAATTAACTTATTTTGTCTGTTTGTTTGAATTATGTAAGTGCTTTCAATACAAGCAGAATCAAACATATGACCTCCTCTCTTGTAACAAAAATTTCATGCTACAGAAGCACTGATAACTACTTGACCTTCGAAAAAAATACAACAAGGACAAAATAGCGAAATGACAAAGCATTGGTGAGAGTGGTATATTTGTATACACAGGTTCACTCAGCGATCTATACATATTGTTTGGCCCGAAATATCCTAACTCTCAACACAACAATGACCTTCCTCCTCACCAGCTCAAACACACACACGTCTCCTTCCTTGACCTCATTGTCCATCTTGAACTTGGCCCACCCTTCTCCTATGTTCATCCCATTACCCGACCCGTTCCTGTTGAAGCATCGAGCCTCCCACTGCTTCCCCTTCACGTTCTCCAGTATTATCTTCTCTGACCCTCCTCCCATATACATCACTCCAAAACGTGCTGGCACATACTGCATCCACCCCCACAAATCTCATATCATTCTTGCACATTTATCATTATCTCATCATCATTTTAGTTCAATCATAGTAATGATAATAAAATTAATAAATATATTGTACTTACCACAAAACTGTTGTATACGTTGTAAGGCCTCAAGATGGACCTGAAAGAAGGAAACCTGGATCTGTAATTGTCAGCAGCTTCAATAACCTTGGCCCTTGCCCTGTCTGATATGTGCCTCTTTTTGTATGATTTTGATTTCAGTGTGATAAGAGTCGAACAGAAACAGAGAAGGAGAGGATCAGAGAAGAGAGTGGGGTATGAGACAGAAGAAAGGAGAAGGAGAGAAGAGAGAGAGAGAGAGAGAGTAACAGAAGGGGAAATAGAGGCAGGGAATCAGATATATATTCTCATTGATGAATCATTCACGTGTTACACGCAGTTACATATACTCTCCCGCTACTGTGAATCGCGCGCGAAATAACAGACATCAACAAAAATAACGAACATGACAGCTGGCCGTTGCGAGACCGTTTACCTATATGCCCTTAATGCCATATCAATACTCCCCCCTTGAAATCATCCTTGTCCTCAAGGATGACGAGCAGCTGCGAATTGTGGGAAACATTGAACAATGTCACTCCATGACTCCCATGTGGTCTCCTCAGGCAAACCTTTCCTTCAATGGATGAGGACCTGGGTCAAAGCCTTGTCCGCTAGAGGATCCCTCTTCTTCACCGCTGACGGTGTCATCTAGTACTTCCATCATAAACAGTTGCAAACGCCTTTTGTTGTGACACTCATGCCCAGGGAAGTATTTCTCTCGACAATAATAACAAAGATTCTTTACCCTGCATTCCTCTAGTTCCTCAGGAGTCAATTTCTGTTTGAACGCCAAGTTAGGACGCCCCAAGATTCCCTTAGGATTGGCTGGAGGTATTAACGACGGTTTCTTATATTCTAATGTCGTGACTCTGTCCTTAGTAGGAAACAGGCTTGGTTTGGGCGAGGGGTCAGTCAATACTGCCTTCGCATGACTCTCTGATGCCCTGTTGGAGAGGGAGGTTAGCGCCATCTGCTGCAACGATTCCAGGTTAGCTTCTTGGAGTCGGGCTAGCTTGGATGCTTCCAGCAACGTTTGCGGTTGAAGCAATTTAACTCCTGCTGCTACTTCAGGCTTGAGTCCCCCAATGAAGCAGCTCAACCTCTTTGTCTCAGGTAAATCAACCTTGCACATAATGGTGTCAAACGCCCGTTGGTAATCGGCCAATGTTCCTGTTTGCCTTAATTGCATCAGATCCTCCATAGGATCTTCGTATAAAGGTCCAAAGCGATTCCGTATAGCATCTACGAACACATTCCATGGAACAATTCCGTGTCGACCTCGTTCAAAGTACTGGAACCATCGGTAGGCATCGTTGTCGAGGGCGATGCTTGCGAGTAGTGTTTTTCTTCCCTCCGGAGTCCCATCTAAAGCAAAGTACCTCTCACACTTGGCAATCCATGCGTCAATATCCACAGATGAGAAACTAGGGAAGTCCAGTTTCGTGTAGCGAGTAGGGGTGTAATAATCCCCGTCCCGCCGGCGTTCCTCCACGGCTGGTGTATCCACGAATCGAAGAGACAGCTGACGCACAAAGTGCTGCAACTCAGTGACGTGCCCTCGCATCTCTAGAATTCCTTCCATTTGTGCTGATAACGCAGCAAAACGGTGGTTCATCTCGGCCATCACACGATCTTCGACATCCTTGAGGGTAGCTTGGGATCTCGTGCTGTTTGCCATTGTTAGGAATGAACTGCTCTGATACCAGTGATATGGGTCGAACAGAAACAGAGGAGGAGGAGAGGGTCGGATAAGAGAGTGGGGGTCTGAAAGAAGAAAGGAGAAGGAGAGAAGAGAGAGAGACTAACAGAAGGGAAATAGAGGCAGGGAATCAGATGTATATTCTCATTAATCAATCATTCACGTGTTACACGCAGTTACATATACTCTCCCGCTATTGTGAATCGCGCGTGAAATAACAGACATCAACAAAAATAACGAACATGACAGTTGGCCGTTGCGAGGCCATTTACCTATATGCCTTTAATGCCATATCACTGTGGCCATTGGCCAAAGAGGCAGAACTCAGAAGCAAAACTTAGTGTACACAAACTGATAAGCTATTGATAGTTTGAGTTGAGCATGAAGGGGAAAAATCAATTTAAGAAATTGATTGCAAGGTAAAAGCCAACAGTTGATGGAGTTCAAAGTAACGAACAAACTAAATTCGTGTGATGATAATTTATGTGAATGGTAGCGTAAGAATGTTCAAGATGACGAAACAGAATGGAGTAGTGGTCGCGGGAGTGGCCATGGTGGTGAAAAAATAGTGCACGGTGATTCTGTGTGGTTGTGGTGGAAGTTGCAACGCGTGTGCCAGTGGGACACCGAGGCCTTGGATTGCATTTTTTGTTCGTTAGGTTCAAAGGGTGGGTAGGAAAGAGGAAAATAAAAAAGAGGAAAAACGTAGGATGGAAATAGGCTAGGCCAGGCTAAGCTTTGATTAAATAGGCCTGAGCCTGTAATGAAAACGTTGAGCCTGAACCTGGGCCTAAGCCTGAATGTAGGCTTTTTTTTAAGCTCATGCCTGAGCCTTCGAAAGGCCTGGTAAGGCCTGAAGCCTTTTTAAATGCTTACATATAATGTAGACCTCTAAAAATGCCTCAAAGTAAGCGTTAAGCCTACTATTGTGCACCTTTAAAAGTCCTCAAGGTAGGCTTTAAGCCTATTATATTTATTGGATGTAAGTATTTAATATAAAAATTTGGATTTAAAAAAAATACAAAAAGCGTTATTTGCATCATATAAAAATAATTATATTTATTTTATATATAAACAAGCCCGCTTAAAGGCTTACAGGCCAGGCTTTAAAAAAATAGACCTGGCCTATTTATACAATTAGGCATTTAAATAGGCCTTAACCTGACCTTTTTAATAAACAAGCCAGGCCAAACTAGGCTCTAAACAGGCCAGGCCGTAGGCCACCTGATAGGGGTCTGGCCTATTCCCATCCCTAGGAAAAAGTAGAAAAGAGAAAACCTAGGTTTCAAATTGAAGTTTTGTAACCAAAATAGTTTTTGGGAAAAAAATTTTGCTTGGACATATCATCGGTTTTAAGGTAAAACATAGGTTTTGAAACAAAACCTAGGTTCTAGAATTGGTTGTCAAACAAGTCCTAAAGCCCGTTTGAACAGTTCAGCCAATATGTTGAAATGATACTGAATTGAATGAAATAGAAGGAAATTTAAAAAATTTTAATAGTGATATATGTTTGATACACAATGAAATTACAAATAATTTGATGAAGAATGTTATGTTTGCTTGGTTGAAAATGATAGTAGGAAAAGTGTGTAAATGACCATGCTATCCTTAACAAGTATTTATTAATCAAATAAATGAAATACTAAATAAATAATTATTAAAAATGAAAATATGATTAAATAAAAGAAGTAATATTAGTATATTAAAATAAAATATTATTAAATATTATAAAAATGTAATAAATATAATATTAGTATATTAAAATAATGTACTATTAAATATTATGAAAAACAAAAAACTCAACATAAATAAAACATAAGATCGTAGATATAAAATGATTAAAAATTAAATATAAATAAAATATAAGTTTTTGTCAAAAATAAATAATATAAATAATAATATGAATATCGTATTTTATTAAAATATTAAATCAAATCTATAAGACTTACGGTTAATTAACAATCATAAAAAAAAATAAAACAACCACAATGAGTTATCTTAAAAGTCTCTCTTACATGTTAGCAAAATAGGATGAAGGAAGTAAAGCAAGCAGTGTTTAGCATGGGACCCCTAAAAGCTCCAGGCCCTTATGGATTAAATCCCTTATTTTATCAGAGTCAATGGGAAGTGGTTGGGGAATCCGTGAATAACTTGGTTCAGAAAGTGTTCCAAACTCCTCAAGAAATTGAGAGGATTAATGAAACTAATATTGTGTTGATTGCTAAAGTGGACAACCCGCAATACTTCAATGATTTCTGCCTATAAGCTTGTGTAATGTGATATATAAAGTAGTGACTAAGATCCTTGCAAACCGACTTAAGCTAGTATTGCCCTACGTGGTTGCTCCTAACTAATGCAGCTTTGTACCTGGAAGGCAAGGTACGGATAATATCATTCTAGCACAAGAGATTATCCATTCGATAAGGGATAAGAAGAGGAAGAGAGGGTTTACGGCTATTAAGATTGACCTGGAGAAGGCATATGACAGAGTGCGATGGGAGTTTGTGTCAATGTGCTTGCGTGAGTTGAAGTTGCCTTCTAAGTTTATTGAGTTAGTTGAAGCCTGCCTCTCAACAGCATCCATGCAAGTTTTGTGGAATGGAGGTAAGGGTCCAAAGTTTCGACTAGGACATGGTTTTCGTCAGGGAGATCCAATATGCCCCTTCTTATTTATCCTTGTTATGGAAAAATTGGCTCATCTCGTCTAGCAAGCGATAGTGGAGGGAAGCTGGCTCCCGTTTCGTCTATCTCAAAGGGGAACTGCCATCTCACACTTGTTCTTCGCATATGACCTTATCCTGTTTGCTGAAGCCAGTGCTGATCAGGCAGGAGTGATTAAAGCTTGTCTGGACGACTTTTGCTTGGCATCAGAGGAGAAGATGAGCCCGACGAAGTCCCGCATTTTCTTCTCTGAGAACGTAAACCAGGCTAGGCGTCGTGAGATTAGCGAATTTTTGGGCTTCGTTCCAACATTAGACTTGGGGAAGTACCTAGGCGTTCCATTATTACATAAAAAAGTGTCAATGCAAACGTATCGTGACATCTTGGACAAAATGGACAAACGCCTTGCTAACTGGAAGATACATAGCCTATCCCTTGCGGCGAGACACACTTTGATCACGTCGGTTGCTTCGGCGGGACCGGTTTACACCATGCAATCCACTACCTTACCAGTCAGTACCTACAATGAGATTGATAAAAGGAACAGGAAATTCCTATGGGGTAGTTCGGACTCTAACCAGAAAGTCCATTTGGTCGCCTGGGAGGAAGTTTGTCGTAGCAAGGAGGAAGGGGGTCTCGGGATAAGATCGGCTCGAAAATAGAATAAAGCGTTCATGATGAAGTTAGGTTGGGGCTTGATAAATAGAAGAGATGCGTTGTGGGTGAAGTTTCTTCGTGAGAAGTATAAATGTGGCTCAGATCTCTTACCGAATATTGCGGGTAATAGGAGAGGATCTCAGGTGTGGAAGGGAATCAAGGAAGTGTGGGAGGAGGTCCTTAGGGGAATCGGATGGCAGCTAGGGGACGGCCATAAGATAAAATTTTGGGAGGATCAATGGGTTCCAGGGCTGCAACCCCTGAAGCAGTATGTGATCAAGCCTATCGATCTGAATATGCAACACGAATATGTAGCGGAGTACATGACAGAATCAGGAAGTTGGAGGTGGAATAAGATCATCCAACACCTACCTAGAATGATTGTAACATCCTAATTTTTATTTAGAGGATATGATCATATTTAAAGGATTTGTTTATTATTTAGAAATAATAATATAATCTGTTAGATAATCTTTTGAATAAAAAAGAATTTATGATAATGTGATCCATACAAATCAATAAGGATTGTGTGTGATATTGGGTGTATAAAAAATAATAAAAGAAAAGGAAATAAATCAAAAGGGAGAAAGCTGACCACATGAGTGGTACCATTTAAATGTCATTCACGACCCCTCACTTTATGCATAAGAAAATTAGGTCAGCCGTCAGAGTTTTATTCTCCCATCTCTCTCGTGTGGCGTCTGCACCTTTTTGGGTATAGAAGTCCTTTTTGGATCAATTAAATTGATTGGAGTGTGGTTGGTGCTTTTGTGGCTTGAACTTTCGAGTATTTTGGAGTAGAGGTAATCGATGTTAATTCATTTTATATGCTTGCATGGATTGTAAGGTATTTTCAATACCTTAGTTATATATTACGAATCTTATCTCTATTTTTATATGCTCAATTTTAGTGAAGTGGGAAGTATTTTCTTTATATATAAAGGATATGTTTTGCTTAGAGATATGTAGGATGAAATATTCATAATTTCTCTTTATCCGTAACATATTGTGAATTTATGTATTTGTGGGGAATTGACATATTAGGTTGCATTGAAGTAGTTGGGTGACCTTGTGATGATGAGACTTCTGTAATGTATTGTGAATGTATCCACGGTTGCTCCACTACTGATCATAGTGGTAGGATTTATTGTGACTTACACTTTAATGGGGAGTCGGCCTAGACCCAGGAGGGAGGCCAAAGTTTATTGTGACTCACACTCTAGTGGGAAGTCGGCTTAGACCCAGGAGGGAGGCCATGATTTATTGTGACTTACACTTTAGTGGGGAGTCGGCCTAGACCCAGAAGGGAGGCCAAAGTTTATTGTGACTCACACTCTAGTGGGAAGTTGGCCTAGACCCAGGAGGGAGGCCATGATTTATTGTGACTCACACTTTAGTGGGGAGTCGGCCTAGAC
>JANTPZ010122111.1:0-21969 GCA_025593235.1 Vachellia pachyceras | reverse complement strand
TGAGTAATTTTTAGACATGAGCGAATTAATATTTTTTCTACAAAACATTTAATAAGAAATTTTAAACCAAACAAGTCTTTTATTTGTTTTTGAAAACAAAAAATTATTTCCAAAACAAGGAAACATACAAGCCCATGGATGCAATGCAACAGTCTTTTATTTGCTTGGGAAGAGGGGAAGAAGAACGACGGGAACAAGAACTGGCCATGGATGCAACAGGTTTGGGAAGAGCTTCCTCACCGATTCTCATATTGTTGATAATCTCATGTGTAATCTATGCTGCTCATGATACCACCGCGAGTAGCTCTCACTTGGGTTCTCACTAACCATGGATGCAATGTGGTACAGGCCAAGAAGAGAGAGAGAGAGAGAGAGAGAGAGAAGCGGAAAAGAAGACTGTATTGATTCTTGCATGAGTTCTTACAGGATATGTTCATTCTCATATAGCCTATTGCCACGTGACAAATTCGTTACAATGACGGTGCCAAATCGTTACACAGCTGTTATCTATCCGTAACCCCAACGGCTAACTACTAACGGCTTTGCCGTTCATACAGTGACACGTATCAAATACTCCCCCCTTAAGGAACATCCTTGTCCACAAGGATAGGAGAAGAGGCCTGCGCGACGGCGGAGCTTGTGGAAAACTGAGGAAACTGACGATGAATAGTAGCAAGGTCCTCCCATGTGGCATCTTCCTCGTTCGTGTGCTTGCAATGAATCAGAAGCTGTGTGACAAGGAGGTTACCATGACGTACGAGCTTACGTCCCAACACTGCATGTGCCTCCCTGACGAGTTGCCCTTCGCTGTCGACTATGGGCAAGGTACATGCCACGGGGGCAGTGGTGCGGGGGTAACGCTTCAACAGAGAGACATGGAAGACGGGGTGGAGCTGGCCCCCCGGAGGCAATTTAAGTTCATAAGCAACCTTCCCAATCCGCTTCAACACCTCAAAAGGTCTAAAGTAGCGGGCTGCAAGCTTATGAAAGGTGAATTCGTCAGACACCTTCGCCGAAATGGTTGTAGCTTAAGGAAGACAAGATCGCCCACAACAAACTCTTTATCTGTTTGCTTGGTGGGACATACGATGCTGAGCTTTGCGCAGGTTTTCCTTGAGCAACTGAATTGTGGCTTCACGAGAAGAACACAAGCGGTCGACGAGTTTGTTGCTGGAGTCGCCAACTAAGTATGGCATGAGCGTAGGAGGGGAACACCGTAGACCGCTTGGAATAGTGTCATTTTGATTGCTGAGTGGTAAAAGGTGTTATACCATAGCTCTGCCAGTGGGAGCCACTTCACCCATTGCTTCGGCAAGTTGCCCGTCATGCAACGCAGATAGCACTCTAAACACCTGTTTAGCACCTCTATTTGACCATCCGATTGTAGGTGGTAGGCGGATGAGTCCAGCTTGAGACCGTACAAATGAAAGAGCTCACACCAGAACTTGTTGCAAGAAATCGGATCTCGATTAGTGACAATTAACCGCGGGAACCCATGGTGCTTAACCACATTGTCCATAACTGTCTGAGCAACCTCTGCTGCTGTAAAAGGATGCTGGATTGCCAGAATGGTGGTCTTCGCGGAGGACTGGGGGAGACCACAGATGAAGTCCATAGAGAGATCTGTCCAAATATGCTTTGGGATAGGGAGCGGCTAGAGCAGCCCCAGGGGTGGCACGTTTTCAGGTTTAAATCTGCCGCAAGTCACACACTCGCGCACGAACTGCAGGACTTCCCTCTCAAGTCCTTTCCAGTAAAAAACCGTTGACAGGCGACGGTATGTAGCTGTGGACCCTGAGTGGCCTCCCACAGCGTCTTCATGAAAGTGTGTAATAATGCCCTACGCAACTTAGAGTCAGACCCTACCACCAATCTCCCCTTCCTTTTCAGAATTCCTTTACCCCATGTGTAATGGCCATGGGACGATGGATCTCGCTCCAATTCCGCAATAATCCCTTGCACCCGATTATCTATGGCCCATAAAAACTTCACACGGTCGACGAGGGATGTATTCGGGATGGATATAGCAAAGAGGGTCCCATCATGTTGGCATGATAGTGCATCAGCCACTATGTTGTCTCAACCTTTTAGTACTCAATTTCATATGAAAGCCCCCAAGCTTGTTTAACCACTTCAACTGGTCAGGAGAAATTGATTTTTGTTCCAGCAAGTGCTTAAGGGGAAGGTGGTCCGTGCGAATAGTGAATGTGCGTCCCACCAGATATGACCGCCACTGTTGCACCGCAAAGATCACTGCGATAAGCACTAGTATGCGGATAACGCCTGTTTTCGCGGGCTTAGTGCCTTGCTTGCGAACCCCACTGGGTGACCTAATTGCATCAGAACAGCGCAGATACCCGTGCTGGAAGTATAAGTCTCAATGGTAAACCTATCATTCAAGTTCAGGAGGGCCAGCACTGGGGGCGTGGTATAGCTTCTTTCAGTGTCAAGAATGCCTTATCAGCCTCTGGGGGACCATTGAAAGTGCTCATCCTTTCTCAATAATGTTGTAAGGGCCTGGCAAATCCCCCCATAATCCTTAATGAAACGACGGTAGTAACCCTTAAGGCCTAAGAAGCCACGGAGTGCCTCTGCCGACCGGGGAATGGAACATGAACATATGGCTACTATCTTCTGCGGATCCACCTCTACACCACAAGCTGATACCAGGTAACCCAGATACTCAACCTGTGATGCTGCAAAAGTACACTTATTGGCCTTGGCGAATAACGTGTGAGTATGTAAGAGGGATAAGGTTTGGCGCAAGTGTTGGAGATGGGATTCCCAGTTAGCACTGTAAATCAAAATAATACCAAATTCATGAGACCTTGAAAGGTTGCAAGGGTGTTTGTGAGGCTAAAAGGCATGAACATGAATTCGTATCGGCCTTCATGCGTACAGAATATTGTCTTGTGGTAATCGGGAGGGTACATGCAGATCTGGTGGTACCCTGCTTGCAAGTCCAGCTTTGAGAAGAAGCAAGCCCTGTGCAGCTCGTTCAATAACTCCTCGATCAAAGGGATCAGAAATTTGTTCTTGATGGTGGCCTCGTTGAGATGTCTGTAATCTATGTAGAAATGCCATGATCCATCCTTCTTATGCACCAGTACAACAGGTGCAGCAAACGGGCTCTGGTTTGGAAGAATGACCCCTGCCTGAAGCATTTGCTGTACTTGACGCTCAATTTCTGTCTTCTGCATGGGCCCATACTTGTAAGGGCGGCAACTCACTGGTTGGTCATTCTTTAAAATGATGCGATGATCAAAAGCTCAATTAAGGGGGCAATGACGTGGGTTCCTCACAAATGTCTGAGAAGGACGCATCAATGCTATTAAACTCATTTGCTGCGAGGGAGATAATTGTGGCGCTTGAAAAAGATAGAGCGAGGTGGCTGACATCTTCGCCTCCAACTGGACAAGGAAGACGTGGTGCACTCGACTTAAGTCATGGGCTGCAAACTGGGCTTCGACTAGCTCCTGTGCAGCACTATCTAGCCCATGTAATTCATAATAGTGTCACTGGTAATAAAAAGCCATGAATTGCTTTTTCATATCCAAGATGATTATGCCCAACTGCCGAAACCACTGGGCTCCCAAGATAATGTCGAAATGGCCCACATCCAGCATAAGGAAGTCAGCCTCAAATATGGATCCCGTCATTGACCATTGCAGGCCCCTGCTAGTCTTCTCAACCTTGATCGTACGACCGCCTGCAACTCCCACGCGGTATGCTCTATCCGAATGGACAGGTAGATGCAAACGCTTCACTAAGGCCTTGTTAATCACGTTGTGGGAACTTCCGGTATCAACGAGGATCTCAACCCTTTGTTTCTTCACGAAACCCTCTACTCAGAGAGTATATGCACCCTCTTCATCGCCCAAAAGTGCGTTAATCACTGCTGTAGATTCCTCGAAATGCCCCTATTCCAGACTTTCTTCGCCGTCAACAAAATTGTCTTCCTCCATATCTTGCACTACGAGCATCATAACCTGAGACTCTCGACATTTGTGGGAGCTAGTGTATATTCACCAGTAGTAGAGCCTCATGCGCCGGCGATCCTCTATGTCTCCTTTGGATAAGGTCACTGATGGTTTCTTAACGAACGAGTTAGCAGAAGATGGTGCACTGTTAACGAGCGGCAACAAGTTCCTTATCGACGTGTTCTAGTAGCGAGGAGTAATGGAAATGCCCCCTGCTGTCGCTGATGGAGTCCCTCTGCCAAACGAACGGCCAACAGAGGTGGAGCTAGGGGGCGGACGTCGCCACACATTGATCGTCTGTTCTTGGATGCGCGCCATTTACATCAAACTCGACAAGTTAGGTAGTCTGAAGGCATCCACCGTGGATTGGATGTCCAGTTGAAGCCCTCTAGAAAACAGTCCATGGCAATGTGTTCTGGAATATTAACCTCCGTTAACAGATAATCGAAGGCTTCAATATATTCATCCACGCTCGTGACTTGCTGCAATTGCTTGAGTTGAACCATGGGGTTAATGTATTTCGCATCCGAGATATCCAGTCCTCCCATGATATGTCCTCCTCACCCCGTGTCTTCATGAGGTTTAAGTGCCATTTGAGAGCCTTTCCTTCCAGATAAATGCTGATTAGTGTACGCGTTGATCCGGTGGTGTTGCGTCAACGACAAAAAATTGTCAACAGCGATAGGACCAGCCACGAAAATATGATCCGTCGAACCGCGGAAATTCTACTCGAGTCTGCTTCATTGGTGGAAAGTAGGAGTGCGTCACGCCATATGACACAAACTGGATATGAGGATTCCGTTGAGGAGAACTAGATGAGCCTCCTTTTGTCTTCCCATGGGACAAAGGGGCAAGGGAAGTGACACCCGCCGTGAGGTCCTTCAACGATGTTTGAATCTGGACCATTGTGAATTTGAGGTTGGCGATGTCCACAGCACTCTGGTTGAGCTTCGTCGTCTGCGTGTCCATACGTTTCTCCATGTCATGAAGTCGCTCGGTGGATCTCATGTTCGGCGCCATGCCGGGGTGGCTCTGATACCAGTTGGTACTAGCCAAGAAAAGAGAGAGAGAGAAGAAGAAGAAGAAGAAGCAGAAAAGAAGACTTATTGATTCTTGCACGAGCTCTTACAGGATACGTTTATTCTCATATAGCCTATCGCCACGTGACAAGTTCGTTACAATGACAATGCCAAATCGTTACACAGCTGTTATCTACCCGTAACCCCAATGGCTAACTACTAACGGCTCTGCCATTCATATAGTGACACGTATCAAAATGGGTTTGGGAAGAAGAACTAGAAAATTATTAGCAATATATTAAAATTAAAACTAGAACAAGAACTAGAACGAAGGTAAGAAGAAGAACGACGGGATGAAAAACTGGAACAAATTAAAATTATTTTTTTTGTGGTGGAGTGTTTTTTTGTATTTTTCTATTACAAATATATATATTAATTAAAATTTATATATCATTTCTTTCACCCTATCAAATATGATTTAAAACTCACATCTACCTCCACTTCCATCAAAATCAATTCCGATCATTAAACGGGGCAATAGTTTCTGGTTCCGGGGAGCATTAAACTGGCTTATAGCAAGGTGCTGTGAAGATGCATTTCATACAGGTGAGCCAAATGATACACGTATATATAAATATTTTAAAATATTTATATTTATTATTTTTAAAATTAACATGTATATGAATACTTTTCTTTAATTTTTATTTTATCAAAAAAATTAACTCATCTAAAGTAGTACACATTTGAGACTACAATTTTTGTTTATTTATTTAATATTGGAAACTTGAAGATTAAGTAATAGAAAGTTCCATTTTTGGACATGAAGGAATTGTGCAGTATCTGTCCACAAAATTAAATCTGGCTTGTCCGTCCATTAGCCACCGCCTCATTTTTTGCTAGTATGAAATTTTCTGTCATTTCCATTCTTCTCATCTCGCCTCAATTTTTTCTCAATGTTTTTTGAATAGAAATTTCTCTCAATGCTTTTGGAGTAATTCCCCCACAATTTTCTGTGAAAAGCTTCGTTCCCTTCCAAAGTTTCTGGAATCTGCTTAAGAATCCGAACTTGCTCTTCAGTCCTCAGTCTGCAGTCTAATTTTGGGGTACTCTGAATTCAGATACCCTTTTGTTGAATTTGAATTGATTTTCCTATTCATGGCCCTTCATATCAGCAGTGCGTGTTTTAGTGTTCTGGGTCACTCGAGAATTCACAGGGTAAAAGCAGTTGCTTCTGAGGTTTCTGCCACGCTTAAAACAGAGGAAGATAAGGTCAAGCTGGGTGGTTCTGAGTTGAAGGTGACAAAACTTGGAATTGGTGCTTGGTCTTGGGGTGATACTACTTTCTGGAACAACTTCGAATGGAATGGTAACTTCTTATTCTCCTCCTTTATGAATGACTTACTGGGTTCAACATCACATGCATCATAAATTGCTGAATGGTACATTCATGCCTGATATAGTTCCAAGAAAGGAGCATGGACTTTGTTAGGCAGGACCAAGTAGACATGTATCTCTGTTCTTTCTTACTCATCATCGAAGGCCCTATGTTATGGGGGAAACTAGCTTGGCAGCGTACATGCCTAGTGGAATGGACTTGAATTAAGCCCAATGGCCAAGTGTTAGGGCTAACCGAATAATGTTACATCAGATATACACACGATTGAGCCTGGTACACAAGCAACGCTAGTCATGCTCAACACAAAGTTGAGGAAGCATTAAGCTCGAAGTGTCCAATTACGATTTGAAGCGTCATGTTATGTTAAACATGGCCTCCAAATTTCCTTTCCTTTTCTTTTCTTTTCCTTTTATTTTGGTTTTCCGAGAGGTGTTGGTGTTTAATACTGTGCTTTATTGTCTGTGACATGCTCCTAAATCGTCGATGCGAACTGAATTCTAATGCAATAAAGTAGGAATTAACTGTTAGTAATACTTCAATTGCTATCCATTTGATGGGTTGGTGAAGTTGAAATCAGTTTTACAATGGTAAATGGTTGCGCTTTCAGAATTTTTGTACATTGTCTTATATATGAGACATCTCACGATCCAGAATTTTGTCTTATAATAAGAAACGGAGAGAGTACATTATAATTACAGAACCTTCTAAGCAAACAAGTTCATAGAGTGTGACACATTACTCAATCTAATATTGAAGTGTAAAAAGCTGGTTAGATTATAGTGGAAGATATAAACAAGAAAAGGAAGTGACAAGATTAATATGATTACGGTGTAGGAAACAGGAAATAAGGATTTGGTGTCTGTAACAAGCTGCATTTCAACATGCATAGTCTCATTAAGCGTGATTTCCTAAACTTAATTTATCATTTGGCAGGCAGGCACTACAGTAAAGCACACTTATATGTCTTTTTTCTTCTTTTCTTTTTGAATAAACATACGATACCTTAGTGTTCTATACTTTATTCATTTGGGGAACAGCAAATAACAATTCACTTTGCTCCTTATTTGGTTGGAATAATTTTAAATATCAGCCATAAAAATCAATATTTTGACATCAGATTTGTTTCTGTAGAAAGGAAAGAGAAAGCTGCCAGAGATGCTTTCAATGCTAGTGTTGATGGTGGCCTAACCTTTTTTGATACTGCCGAAGTATACGGTTCTAAGGTGAACATTTATCCCCTCTTTTTTCCATTTCCATTCAATAAGCGTAAATGTTGACGAGAGAAGTAAGATTTTGTTCCCTCCTAAAGTTTTCACTAGGAGCAATAAGTTCGGAGGTTCTTCTTGGAAGGTATGCGCTGAGATTTTAAGTATCCCTTTTATATGCATTTCGAGTTAAATAAGGAAATTTACGAATGGTTTCTTCCCTTTGCTTGTTATACAAAGGTTTATCAAGGAAAGAAAACAGAGGGATCCAGGAGTAGAGATTGCTGTTGCAACCAAGTTTGCTGCATTGCCCTGGAGGTTTGGCCGTCAAAGTGTTCTCACTGCCCTGAAAGATTCCCTTGATCGACTTGGACTCTCTTCAGTGGAGCTTTATCAGCTTCACTGGTACGTATTTTAGTTAACAAAAAAGAGTCATTTTTCCTGTTTGTTCAGGCATCTAACATTATGCTTTGATTAAACAATTGATTGAGGTTCTTGTTTCCAGGCCTGATGGGGAAATGAAGGTTGTCAAGTGTAAAAAAACTTTATTTCATAGAACTATGGATTCGGATGACTATACATCCAATCATGTTCAGATTAAGAGAAGGCTCTATTCACAAATGAACTTATTTTCAGGGTATATTGATGGACTTGGAGATGCCGTTGAACAAGGCCTTGTTAAGGCTGTTGGCGTGTCAAACTATAGTGGTAATTTATTCGAATTGTTACATTCCTCATTTTTTTATCTGAACTCTAGTACAGATATATTGAATTATGTATTCTATATATATATTGATATCCTGTTTCTTTTAATCAGAAAAGTGGCTTCGTGAAGCCTATGAGAAGCTTAGGAAGCGAGGTATTCCATTGGCTTCAAACCAAGTAAACTATAGCCTCATCTACAGGGCTCCTGAGGAGAATGGCGTGAAAGCTGCATGTGATGAACTTGGGGTCGCAGTGATTGCATATAGTCCAATTGCTCAAGGTAAACTTCTCTTCCCTATATAACTAATATATTGGGCATGGTTAATTGAGCTCCGTATGATCAAATGAATACTTTTTTATATAAAGATTTCATTATTTTCATTTTCACATTCAATATATCTTGAAAAATCGTAGCATCATTAAGTGACAAAATAGTAACGTTCCTCTGTCGATCATCTTTAGGTTTATTTACATAAAAAGATAAACTAATATTTGGTTTCCTGCTTCATAAAGAGGTTTACACATTTATATTTGGGCCTAGACTTTGATATTCTGAATGATTCCGGAATGTTCTCTGCTAGTAACTATTTGTCATTCTTTCTTTCTTTTCTTTTTTTCTTTTTTGTGATGAGATTTTAGATAGGGGGTTGGGCTCACCCCAAGTGAAGGGTAGGACTTCTACTTGGTCATACACAACCCAGCATCATAGCTTAAATTGGACTATTTATCATTCTTTTTCCTAATTATTTCTCTGGCTTGCAATTTCGTCTCCTCATGCATCAAAATAATCCCTCTTGGCTTTAGGCTGCCAGTGTTACTTCGAAAGCATTGAGAAAAGCTTTCAACTAATATTGGATTGGGTCGATCAGTAGGTGTTCAGGAGAGGTCCATTACAGCAATAACAGCATGGCTCAAACTGTGAACAAACATCCTGTTTTAGCATCTCTCTTCTACATTTTAGTGTTTGAGTTGAAGTTGTTGTTGTTGTTGATAATACATAATTAATGTGTCCTTATCTTAACAGGTGCTCTATCCGGAAAGTATGGTCCTGAAAATCCACCGACTGGCCCTAGAGGCAGAATTTATACTCCAGAGTTTCTAGGAAAGGCAAGACCTCTGGTAATTTTGAGGATCTAATACTTCTGGCCACCTTGCTTATTTCCTGAATCGCGTATCTATTTTGCAGCTTCAACCTTTGCTGAACAAAATCAGAGAGATAGGAGAGAAGTATGATAAAACAAATACACAGGTTCCTTCTTATCTTCAATTGCGTTTTATAATTTGAACACTTAATATATTGCTGTAGTTATTCTGTGCATTAAATTACAGAAAATTCAAAGTTACCTTCAATTATAGAGGTTTACACATCCTCATCTTGCCAAAAACTGTAGGCATAATTCAATAACTCTATTTTACAGAGGAAAGCTTTGTCTGTTGATAATACCTCTTTTAGTATCATGAATATGCTTTTGTTTCAATTTTACTCGTTAAGATTACTTATATGATACAAGCCCATCTTTCAAGGAACTGAGACAAAATCATGATCAAAGTAAATTATGTAGCATCCTTTAGAAGACCAAAATAGGGTTATAATGATCTGTACATGATATTATGAGGAGTGGATTTTTTTTAATGATGGAAGTGATGCAATGATGAAAGAGAAGAAAATAAGGAATGGGATCTGCCAGGGACCCCAACAGAGTTGGATCCTGTGAAATGCTTCTTTTATTGGCGCAGTAAATAAGTGCGTTTATTGGGGTTGAGAAAAATTTATTTAAATAAAATGGAATGTGAAAATAATTTAAAATTCTTAACTTCACATCTGCACTTGCCATTTTATGAATCCAGGCACTTCATTAGATCAAAATCAGGGCCTCTCTCTAATCCATTGAATTCCCTCAGCTCCAGTAAAGATTATGATATTTTTATTAATCAGTTTTTTTTCCATAGAGCATAATGACGTCGTTCAATTTATGTAGCCAACGCTACCTAGTGGCTAGTGAAGAACGCATGTTGTTGCTGATGATGTTTTTCCCAGGCCACTAGTTGATGAAAAACATGTAATTTCCCTGTCAGGTAGTCTTAAACTGGCTTGTAGCGCAAGGCAATGTTGTGCCTATTCCGGGAGCAAAAACTGCTGAACAAGCTCAAGAGTTCGTCGGTGCTCTGGGTTGGAGGCTAAATGATGATGAGATAGCTGAGCTCAGAAGTATGGCTTCAAAGATTGAGCCTGTTATTGGTTTTCCTGTTGAAAAACTCTGAAATTTTTTTTATGCTAATTAAACCAGAGAGTCAGCTATCAGTTGCTGACATAAAACCTCACAGGTTATCTGTAAATTTTTCGACAGTGCACAAATAGAGAAAAAGCTCTTCACGTTGTCTAAGAAGATTTGTACTTGGCATAGCTTTTAAATGATTGCCATTATAAAGTTCAGCTTTCTGTTTGGGAGATCGCTTTCTTGCCAATTTGTAGTCTCTTATCAGAGAAATACTCTTTGGTCTAAAATGAATACTGAATTTACCTTTATTGATAAAAATAACAGCTCACAGCGATGAGTGTGTCTCAAAATGCTTTTAGAAGTACCATTTTGAGATGAAATGGAATTTTTCAAGATTAAAGATGAGATATTGTATTTGTGGAAGGATTTAAAAAAAAGTAATTCTCCAATTCTAAGTATAAGATTTAATTTGTTGTATAATTTACATTAGATTATATATTTAAAACTGTAATATATGTTTTTCAGTATTGTTTAAACGAAAGAACTTTTTTAAAACCCCATTATCAATTTTATCATTGGCCAATGAGCAACAGATTGGCAGTGCCACGTGGCAGCACACACGATTGGTTTCAGATTCCATCCTCATTATCCAGATCGAAATTTGCTTGCTTCTCCTTTTTCAGACAATCCTCACCCACATTCACATATATTATTGCACCAATATTCCAGCCATATAATAATATTTTATAGCTATTCTTATGCATTTTATCATTAATTTTAATTCATTTTTATTATATAAATATCTTAAAATGTTTTAAAATATAGTTAAAAAATGTAAATCCATATAGGTCTAATACAAAAAAAAAAGGTTTATGAATAAATGTTTTCCTTCAAAAGTTGACATAAATACAACTAAATTAATAATAATAATAATAAATGGTCTTACTCCGAATAAATGTCACGTTTTTCACCTTAAAAATTTTTAAATATCTAGAAATAAAACCTAAAATGTTTTTTTGTTTCATAAAGCTGAAAGTTGTTCTTAGAAACTATCGATTTGTTTTTAAAAAAATAATAGGTGATTCCCAAATATGCAAAAGATATTTATACATTACTCCCACACTCCTGCATATAAGTTGAAATATTTTCATACAAATATATACCTTTATAGACTATACTTTATATTAAATCTCTTGTTTTAAATTTTCCTTATCGTAAATTATGATCCTCTTACATCCTTTTTTTCCTCTCTCTGTCATGAGTCTCAACTATTTCTCACTCATTCCTTGCTTCCCTCATTAAATAAATAAGGTTATATTTAAAAATAATTATATATTATCCATTTATTACGTTAAGTAAAAAAAGAGTAGTTTTGATTACATAAATGATCCCAAAATGAAGCCCTAAACACTGAAATATACCAACTACTTAATGGAGTTAAGGGAGGATTAATGACGTTGCTAAATTTACATAATTATTAATTGATTATTGTTAAATTTTTAACCTTCAAAAATTAATTGTATTGGGTGGTCCTCGGCAATAATTCCATTGCTAAAATTTGCACATTTTCCCTTTAAAGAATGCCATTGTTTGTAGCTTATATTATGTATTATAGTAAACTTGTGATTTACTCCTTAGGTCATATTTATTGAGCAGAGGGAGAATGTTTTACTTGATCTTATTTATAAATTACCTCATTAAAATTTTCAAATGAATTTACAATTTTATCATTTATTATGTGTTGATTTTACTTTCATGTGTTATAATGAATATTAAATAAAGATAAAATTGAAAAATTGTTGTATTTTAAGATAAAATTGTTGAGGTTTAATATTTTTTAACTATATAAAATATGTTAAAAGTGATTTATAAATAAGATAAAAAGTACACAATTTTATTTACAAATTTTCTCAGAATAGCAAATGTTTATTTGGATTAACTTTTTCTCTGTGATTCCGGGTTTGTTGGCAGTGTTTGGATTACAAATACACGTTTAACAGTATTTTTTCGCGAAACAATATAATCTCATTTACATATTTACCTTAATTTACATAAAAATACTTAAAAAAAACCGTAGATTATCACCGAAATTGAGATGAAATTTTGTGCTAATACGCCACTTGTACAGTCACGTTGTTCACCCTTGACCTTGCGAGTCATAGGCAACCCATCCCAACTTACCATGGAATCCCCCCTCCTCCCTGCCCTTCTCTCCTTGGTGCTGTCACTTTCATTCTCACAGTTTCAAAACCCTGCTTTCTTCATTCTCTGTTCATTTATATATATATACATATATAATATAAACACACATACGCAGAGAGAGGTAGAAGGAGGCGCCCAGTTTCTGGCTTCAACTTCAGTTTTTGCAGTCTGAAAACCTCCAATAGCCGGGCGGGTTATTTCCCTGCACCTTCTCCCTTCCACTAAAATAGAATTGTCTATCCTATTTTCTCGGTTCATATTTTCAGCAATACGAGAATAATCATTTCTTGTGTTAAAAACAGCTTTGTGTGAGCTGCTTCTCGTATTTGCCCAACTTTTGTTTGTTTGCTGTATTTTCCCTCTTCTTGGGTTTTCTCTACTTTTTTTTAAATCTGATCATGTGAGTCATTTGCATGTTCCTCTTTGGGAGTTTGAACCTGTGATGCTTTAGCATATGAATGATATCAACATCTTGGGCGTTCTTTCTTTCTTTATATATTAGCACATGATTTTGCTGTCTCCTTTACTGATAGAGTTCCATACATGATGATAAACATACATTTTTTTTATTCGGGTTTCACTATTAAATTAGTCATATGCTTGTTTAATTATATAATTATTTGCAAAGTGCATCTTATTTTATTCTTTTTTTGTAAAGGTTGTTACTGGGAGGACAAAATCTGAACTTATCTTCTTTCTTTTGTTTGTTGCAGATACACTGATTTGATTGGCCATGAATAACAGTGTTCCTGCTTGTAATTTTCAGAGCAATATCAGTTTCACCAATCAAAAGAATTCCATGGGGTGTGTTCAATCTGTCTCTATAAAAAGATTGAAACTTTTCTTGGCCCATTTAATTTTTTATTTTATAATAATAATAATAATTAACATATGATAAATTCTACAGACCAGATCAAGAACTTGTAGAGCTCCTTTGGCAAAATGGACAGGTAGTTTTGAACAGCCAAACACATAGGAAACCGGTTTTGAATTCAGTACACTCAAGGCTGGATCATAATAATAATGATCAATCAACGTTGAGGAATAGTGGATCATATGGGAATTTGAGTGATTTGTTTCAAGAAGATGAAACATGCTCGTGGATCCAATACCCAATTGAAGATCCACTGGAACAAGAATTATGTCCAGACTTTTTACCTAAACTTCCATCTTGTGAAATTGAACCAGATAAGCCAAATAAGCAGTTTGAAGAAGAGAAGTTTGCCAAATTCACTGCCGATAGCGCCTCCCATTTGACTGCAACTTCACAACCACCTAATATGAAACTGTCCTCTCTTCAGAAATTCTCAGGAAATCCTATCCTTTCTCCTAGATTTTTTCCTGTTTCATCTCAGAAAAACGTTGAGTTTAACGGGTCGCCAAAAGTCCTCAATTTCTCTCAGTTTTCAGCAGTTCCTAAGGTTGCTTCGGCATCTTCTAATGCACAACATGGAGAAAAAGGTACAGGCGATATGTTGCAGAAAGAGGCTGGAGAGGGCTCAGTGATTGCAGTTGGTTCAAGTCATTGTGGAAGCAATCAAATCCCTCGAGACCGAGAAGTGAGCAGGATTTCGAGCAATGGTGTTTGGACCGCTAGTTTGTCAGCAGCGCCTTCTTCCTTTAGGGATAATAATGTTCGGAGAACATTTCCAACGGGCAGAAAGGGGAAATCAGAAACACATGAACCAACTTTTACTTCATCTTCTGGTGGCTCAGGCAGTAGTAGTCTTGAAAAAACTTGTTCCCATTCTACTAGTATCTGTAGCCAGAAAAGAAAAGGGACAGATTCAAAAGAGTTAGAGAAACAAAGTGAGGTAAAGTGCGCTCTCTTTATTCATTCGTACCTGTCATTAAATGTTACATTTGTTGGTTTTGCCACTTAGCATTCTCTGTACATATACTAGACCAGAGAACTCAAATCAGTAGCTAGATACAACACAGCTCAGCGGACAGGGTCTTCGCTGAGGAACCGTGCTGCTGAAGTGCATAATCTCTCAGAAAGGGTGAGGACAAGGGCATGGACTTTTTCTGATAAATTGAAATTATGGGAACTTTTACTTATATCAGAACTTCTTTACTGATGCAGAGACGAAGAGACAGGATCAATGAGAAGATGAGAGCATTGCAACAACTCATACCTCACAGTAACAAGGTTGACTTGCATGATGCATGTTGAAATTCTTACTTTCTTCTCCGCAAAGTAGATGTTAGATATGTACAATTGGAAAAAATTTTACATCCATTTTTCCTAGTTTTATAGGATTCTACTTTCCATAAGATTCAATCATAATGGTGTAGAAAATCTGAACAAGGGCTGTATTTGCAGACTGACAAAGCATCAATACTAGATGAGGCAATAGAATATTTAAAATCACTTCAGTTTCAGCTTCAGGTACAAACAAGCAGCCTGCAAGATCTTACTAATGAAGCTGGTCTTCAAATTGGGAATATAACTAATCAATTTTGCCTCTGCTTTTAGATGATGTTGATGGGAGCTGGCATGGCTCCGGTGATGATTCCAGGAATTCAGCACTACATGTCTCAAATGGGTATGGGATTGGCAACACCTTTGTCTAATCATATGAATATACAAAGAGTGCCACTAGACCAATCCATATCTATGTCTCAAGCAGAAAATCAGACTGCAACATTCCAACCTTTTCTGGGTCCCTTTAATTACCAGAACCATATTCAAAATTCAGCTCTATCTGAGCAATACGCACGCTGCATGGGCCATCATCTTATGCAAAGTGCCTCTCAGGTGTTAATTCCTTTCAAGTGAATTATATGATTTTTTTTCTTATAATAAATTTCCCCGTGCCTTCAATGTCGGTCATAGTTTACTATCCTTTGCAGTTGATTTTCTTCGTTACCTTTTTTTTTTTGGTGTTGCAGCCAATCAATGCATTCAGTTATGGCTCCCAGGCAGTACAACATAGTCAAACAAAGATTCCACCTAGCAATAGCAATGGACCCCTGAGTGGGGCAGGTAATAACAATGATGCTGTCGGTGGCAGGATGGGTAAGCCACATTAATATATCTCATCATTTCTCTCGCCACAAGAAAATGAAGAAGTGGATGATTTCACGTGTTGGGTGAATGAATACCAGTCACCGTGTGAACAGCCAATCGGGGAAAAAAATCCTTCTAAGTCAGTCATGTCCTTGGACTTCTAAAAAATGAAGCTTCTCTTGAGTGATCCTTGATATTGGATTCCTTCAAAGTCATTATGATTGCTAGAACTCTGAACTAGCATATTACAGAGGAAAATGGCCAAGCAAATAATTTCAGCACCCATGTTACCCTATGAATTGAGATGGCCAGCCTCAAACAGTGACTTGTAACTTTACTAATAATTTCATTCATTTTCCATTTATATGGAAGTGTTCTTTGTTGGATCCTCTTTCATTCACACCTGAGTATTTTACAGGTTTGCCTTGTTCATTTTACATTGATTAAGCAGAGGCATCCTTATCGGAGAAGCCATTGTATACTTTCACAGTGTTTCTTCCTGTTAAACTGCATACTTGATATGCCTAGCTCTTCATTTGGTATACAGGTCATTTTCCCGTATTTGATGAGGATTATAAGAGAAGGCAGGAACAGAATCATGACAATTACATATACCTGCCATATAATGCTTTAACTGCAGAAATGGGATTGGTTCAAAGGCTAACTTCAGATTCAGAAAGATTAAGAGAGAGAGAGAGATGAGTTTTCTTTATCGAAGTCTATCCAAATGAGATAATTTCATTTTTCATACCATGTATGATTACTGTCTTTTTTTTTTGGCCAAAATGACTATTGTCACATTGACTAACTTCTGAAAGGATGATAAGTGAAGTGGTCCACTTTTATGTTCATTTGTAAGAATTTTTTTTTTTTTTTGCTATGCACGTAAGCACACTACCAGCAGGGCAATCATTGAACCAATGTGAGCCATTCATTGTTTTAAAAACTACTAGAGATTACACTGAAAAGGATAAAATTCAAGATGGCATTCTAACTGTGGAATGCCAACTTTTGATGGGGGTGACTTGTTCCGTTATGCAACTTGATCGGTCATATTCTTTCTTTCCTGCTTTTCCCTTTGTTTACGGTGTGTACGTGTCTGGCTCTTATGTTAATGCCACTGTTTGGAATCACGTTTAGAAAAGTCAAATGTGTGTTCAGTAGTGTTTTTCTATAAAATGAGACGATCTCCTTTACAAATTTACTCGTAAATGGTAAAGAAACTTTTCCACCATGTTTCAAACGGCACACTAAAATCCTCTTTTTACCAAGACTTGTGTTGGATATAATCATAACTTTGAAAAGACTAGGTGGGTCATGTTTACTTGTCCCTTTCTTTCTCTCAAATAGGATTGGTCTCAGTTCTCTGTACTATTATCGCGATGATTAAATAATTAAAATCACCACTTTTATATATGCGTGACAGATACTGATTAAGTCTTATATCAGACTGAAACAAGACAAAGCGGGATGGTGGTCCCTTCAGCATTAGAGGCAATCAACTAACAGCTATAGACTGTTGAATTGTTGATACCACTATATATGTTAGATGTAAACGTGTTATCTTGTCATGGGACATCAAGAATAGATAAATGTTATCTGTAAGGCTATGATTCGGGGCAATGCTGGAAATGTGGTCTACCCCTTGGAATATTTATTCACATTTCTATATTCAATAAAAAGGAATGAACAGAGCAAGTGATTTTGAGGATGCTAAAAATACCATCATGTCCCTACTCTAAGAAGTGATAGAATCAAAATATGATATCAAAAATGCTGTGAAGGAATTACTCAATTATAGTATGATAGATAGATATTACAAAGAGAATTTCAACTCACCTGGCTGGACTCAATCCTAAAAGCAGCAAGAATAGTATAGTTTCTGTAAAGGCTGAAACCAAACTTTGTCAGTTTAGTCTATCTCTAAGGTCCTCCAAATTAAAGTATATAAAAATAGAAATGTGTTGTGCTTGCCAACTTCATTTTATATTAGACTTTACAGCTCCTCCGTAGAACAATTTAGAGAAAATTGAGAAAAAATCCATCAAAAATATTGTTTGAAAGACCTAACTTAGACTGCTAGTACTTTATATATACAAAATTTATAGAATATTAATATTTTCTAGAAATTTACCAGGTCCTTTTTATCCGATAGTCTCTCATATAATAGAGTTGAAATGAAATAAAAGAGAAGTGTACAACTAAATCAGGAAAAAAACTTTTCTTATTCTGTTTATTTTGTTCCTTTTCTTCCTGATAAGCTGGAAATGGTATAAGAAACACTTATGTATATACTCAATCAATAAATATGGGGAAGTAATGTGATGAGTTCATCTAGCATGTTATGACATGAATGTTTATTTAAGCTCATTTGTCATTGCTCTTTCAACCATGAAATTAAAGTATGAGAATCTTGTTTATCATAATTCAAAATGATATCAAAAAGTCTAAATAACCCGCACTTGGGGGTTGGACGTGGCTTATTAAACTAGTACAACGAATGAATCGGAAAAGTTGATATTATAATTTCTCCAATTCCATGAACTGCGTACAATACAGTTAACGAAGTCACCTTTAAAGCCAAGAAGGAGAAAATGACACTGTTGAATGATTATGAGGTTAGGGTCGGTCAAAAACTTTGACTGATGACCCTCTTCCATTTGCTCGAATTAAGTCAAAAACTCAACCTTTGGGACAAGAAGCGTAGTTTAAGTTCATCCCATCAGTACTGCGAAATTTCAAACAGTGTCCTTTTCTCCTTCTTGGCTTTAAAGGTGACTTCGTTAACTGTATTGTACGCAGTTCATGGAATTGGAGAAATTATAATATCAACTTTTCCGATTCATTCGTTGTACTAGTTTAATAAGCCACGTCCAACCCCCAAGTGCGGGTTATTTAGACAAGAAGAAATTAATTACTTCCCTAATTTTATTTATAAATCACTTTCAATATATTTCAAGTATATTAAGAAAAATCTTAAGATTAAAAACTTTCCAACTTTAGCTCTACTTAATATACATTATACATCATAATAAGAAAGTTGACACCATGATAAATATAAAGTGAAATTATATATTTATATAAAAATTTGATGATATAACTTATAAATGGAGAAAAAGTTGATTCTTCCTGACCTTGTAAATAGGATAGAGGAGTATTGTACAGGAACTTTAAAAAAAATCGAAGGAGATGTACTTATGTCGTGTCGTTGATGCAATTATGCTAACACTTTCGTAGCGGTATGGGCTTGTTTGTATAATCCGTAAGGAGAATGGACACGGATTTTGAAGTAAATATGTGAGAGGAATTGTCTCGGTAAGCGTGGAAATGGCTTTTGAGGAGGCAAACAAGCCTTATATTTGGTTGAAAAGGAAATAAGAGGGAAAAAGAGAGATAGAAAATATTTAAAAAAAATGTATGAAATGTCCATGTGCACATAATTATGTGCTTGATATGATTGATGAGTGATGGTAGCATATTCTTATCCATAGATCCTTGAAACCAATGGTTCATGTTCCTTCCTTGTAACATAGGGTTCTTCACCATAAAATGGAAATGCACATGCAAATTCTGCATTTTCAATAAATAAATAAATACCCATTTGTTTTTTTTGTAACCCCAGAAGCTCCAAATTAAATGTGGCTTTAGGTCTAACTTGGGTTTTGGTAAAACTAAATAAATAAATAGTTACTAAAAGTAAATATGAGAATTAATTTTCACTTTGTTAATGTTTAGTAATAGTTGATAGATATCTGAATAAATATAAGGAATTAATCTCCAGAAATTAATTTGTAGAGTAAGAAAATCGGATGGATCACAATAATTATTAATTGGCTGCAATTGGAAATGATTCCTTTATCATTAACTTTTTTATCTTCTTATAGTGGTAGGGGTCACCCCCTTTGCTTTTCATTTGTACTTAGAATTGCAAAATGGTATCTAATCTCACCATCATATATTATCTTGTCTCTTCCATTATTCTCTCCCTTCAATCATCACACTTTGATATCTCTCTCTCATATGCAAGTTTGAATAAAGCAATGGATCCGTTTGGCAAAATGTTAGAGAAGTACTTATGGACTTATTCACATAAACCGAGACAAATATGCGAAGGAGATTATCTCGACTGTTGAACATACTTATAGGTATAAGGACCTTGTGACCAAACAGGGCCAATGCCAACTTCTTGTCAAATTTAATATTACTATTTTTAAGACCAAGAATGAAACCTGGACATTTTTTAATCGTTTGCAAAGAATTTAACGAATGAGAAATGATTTTAATAAATTGCAATTGAATAGTTTGATCTATTTTATAATTTGATATACCCATTGACAAAGACAAGTTGATATAAGGTTCGTTTGGAAGTCCTTTTAAAAATAGCTTTTACGGGTTTCAAAACAAAAATTGAGTTTTGGAGAATAGTTTTTATGGATTCCGTGGCAAAGCCTAGATTTTGAAAAGATTATTGTGTTTGGGAAGTTTTGATTTTTACGGATTTTGAAACAATAAGTATGTAGGAAAGATGAAAGAGAAAGAAAGCAAGAGTAGGAAAGAGAAAATTTATTAGGAGTGATGTGTCATTTGACAAGAAAATAGCTTTTTCAAAACCTAGATTTCAAACGAGGTTTTGTTTCCAAAATAGCTTGTCTAAAAAATGTGAGTAATTGGATAAACATAGGTTGTAGGAAGTAAAATTAAACAAACTCATAGATATTGGTATTTTTTAAAGATGTGATCCCTCAATTTGATTTTTATTTTATTTTTTTCAAAAAAGGTTTGGACGTGGTTGGAAGATTTAAGCAAAAACATAAATGATGATAAATGCTATACTGAATTGAAGCCTTCCAAGTGGGATCAAATATCAATGTGGTGTGTCTTGACCATGTAACTACCCCACCACAGGTCCACAGCCTTCAAGTTGCATGTTCCTCTTTATTGCTTCTTAAATTACGTTTTATAGCTTTTTGTTGAGTTAATATAATATTTAGTATCTCACATTTAATGCCCAAGGGAGGGGTAAAAAAACTTTTTTTTGGGAAATTTACCATCAAGTCCCAACAAAAAGAATTAATGAACAAAAGATCACAAAGATTGATAAAATTACCATTAAGTTCCAGTAATAGCTGGTTCGGTAGTTATCGATGGCTGATGAAGCTGTTAATGACAAATGCCGGGGAATTAATAACAAAAAAGTTCCAAGAGTTTGTCATGCCGTTGTCATTGACAACCTCGGAAACTATATTAACAACAGTCGCTGCCTCCATTAACAACCTCAGCAAGTTGAGATCTAATGATAATTTTGTCAATATTGCTGATACTTGATACTAATCTTCTCAATCTTTTATGGACCTTTTGTACATTAATTCTTCTTGTTGGACCTGATGGCAAATCTCTCAACTTTTTTTTTTTGCTAAGACAAGTATTATCCTATTAGAGGCAATTCTGTTCGAGACACTATTAGCCACTAAATATAGACACCTCTCGCAGTGGGAATTTAAAATTTGATTTATCATATTACGAAGAACTAGATCATTTCGCTAAGATCAACCATTGTTGGTATATGAAAAACCTTTCCCTGGGCCTTTGAGAAACACCACTTGATTTTCAATGAAGCCCAAATGGTTTTAGCCCAGAAGGCCCAACCTTATAGGTAGAAACAAAACCTTACCTTGAAAGAAACATGGGCCTTTACCAAAAACAAAAAGAAGGAAACTTGGGTCAGATGTACTTCTAAACAGTTTAATAGGCCTTTATCATGGCCCATGAGCTTTTCCTTCCTTACAGATATGAAGCTCAAAAATCGTTCACCAATAAGCTAGAAGAAGCCTAATTCAATGCACTGTTATACAATCTAAAATTAAAATGTATAAAAATATAAAATTAACAGAGGAAAAAACATTAAATAAAAAATATGATGAATTATATTGGAATCTAAAATTGACAAGTATTATGAAACACGACAAAGTAGTATGCATGTGAGATCTTTTATTTTTTTTTTTTGGCATTACGTTTAACACGAGGGAATTTAATAATACCAAATATAATTAAGTGGGGTAGTTTATTGATAATAACAAGGGTTAGTTGGTCAAAGCACGTGAAGTTGCAAGTTCCATGTTCCTCTAATCTCATACAAGAAATTAATCAATTTAATAATAATGAATCAAATCTTATTTCTACATTAAGTTAAGAAAAACATGCTCTCAAACTTCAAATAGAAGAATAAGATA
>JANTPZ010122110.1:0-54461 GCA_025593235.1 Vachellia pachyceras | reverse complement strand
TTTCTCTTTTATTTTTCCCTCTTTTTCTTTCTTTTTCTTTCATTTTTCCTACTTTTTCTTTCTTCTCTTTCCTCTTTCCTACTTTTCTTTCTTTCTCTTTCCTCTTTCCTACATACTTTTTACCTCATAATCGGTAAAAGCTAATAGCTTCCCAAACATAAATCACTTTTCAAAATCTAAGTTTTGCCTCAAAATCTGTAAAAGCTATTTTCCAAAACCTAGATTTTGCCTCAGAATTTGTAAAAGCTATTTTCAAAATAGCTTCCAACTAAACCCTTGATTTGATGACTAGGCGATTTTAACTAGTTTTTTTAATAGAAAGGTTAGACGAAATTATTATATTTTTATCTACCTTTTCTAGATAGATGAATCTGAGTTCTAAAGTTATTCAAATTAATTGCAGAATATGAAATAACGATCAGTTCTGTAAAGGCAGAAGGAAATAGTAATATGAACTTCTTGACTCTATTTTTTTATAAAAGAAAATTGACTCTAACTTATATCTCTATGTATAATAATAAAATCCATGGAAAATGTAATATTCATAAATTATTAATAATATGACTGTACTCAAATTTTATGTTACCCACAATCTAGTTATTTTACAAATACAAAATTTTTAGGTAGACTTATAGTGGATGATGAGATTCATAAATTAATTATTAACAATGTTCTCAAATATACTATTCGTATTAATGCAAATTTAGCAGTCAAACTAGGAATATTAACAATTCACATAACACAAATTTATAACTAAAAAATATTTATCATTATTTACAGCTCAAACAATATAAATTTGTAAGTGAAACAATTAATCAATATTTATTCAATGGTTCTGGTCAACGTAATTTCAGCTTTTTTCAAAGTCTTCAAAATTCGAATTGATTCCATATCATACAGCCACAATTTATTTATTTATTTGTCCCAAAGGAATCAACTTTTGAATTGGAAGTGAAACAATAAAGCCTACTTTTTTTTTGACCCAATCGCAATAATAAAAGATGCCCCATGTGATCCCCATCTCCTCCACACAATTAAACTAAATAATAAAACAGTCCTCTTTAATTTTTAACTAAATATTAACCGTCAATGAAAGTGTTTTGAATTTGTAGGAATGCAATATATGAATTTGGATTTTTATTAACAAAGTGGGAACCTTAATTATTAATAAATAATCTGTGAATCATACCATAAAAATTCTATCAATTCTAAGAACTTTTTGACTCATACCATATAAAGGTTAAAATCAATGTCCCAGCATATGTTATAACGACATATTTTTCATCTTTTAGTGTTAAATTGCAATTTCAGTTCTTCCTATCACCCCTTATAATATGTCAAAAAAATATTATAAAAGAATAGAATTTAATAAAAATAAAAGGAAATCAAAATGGACCCTAATTAATGATCAAAGGTTCCATCAGCTTTCTCATATTCATTTGTAATGTCGTCAGGCCGATTTATATTAATTTCCCTTTATGAAATTCAAAAGGCCAACGATAAATGTAAAAATTATATTTAAAGTTAAGATCTATTTTTGCTTTAGAAGTTTTTGTTCAAGAGTGCTTGGTGTTCAAAAGTTTTTTTAAGTGCAATTTTTTTTTCGTAAAATTTAAAAATGAAGCAATTGTTTTTTTTTTTTGCCAGGAACAAGAGAAACATCAATGAAAGGAAACAGAGTACAAATACAAATACACAAACAAATAAAAACCAGTACCCACTACAACAAAGCCACGAACAGCAGATACAAACAAATGCACAACACATAAACACACAAACCACCAAACACCACAACAACAAAAACCCCACACCCCTAACCAGGATAAAAAACAACACTCCTAACATCCAAATCCAACAGCCTAGATAACACAGCAGGAGGCCGAAAAACCCAATCAGAAGGGCACATTCCACCGAGAGAAGCCTTTGCAACCCAGTCAGCAACTTGGTTGGCTTCACGAGAAACCCAAACAATCGAGTGGTTCCTTACCATATTCCTTGACACCATAATATGCTCAAGGATCACCTCGCACCTCCAGTCCAGAGGAAGAAGATTCTGATTAACACAATTAACAAGAATTTGGTTGTCAACCTCAAAAACTACCCCTTCCAAATCATAATCAGCAGCATATCTAATGGCTTCAAGCAGAGCAAGGCTCTCAGCCATTAAAACAGAATGAGCATTAATCAATTTTGTCATACCATCAAGCAGCCATCCCCTATCATCCCTAATAATAACGGCAACAGCAGCCTTGTTCTCAACTAAACTGAAAGCACAATCAGAATTAATTTTAATACCATCAACCCTTGGAGGCTCCCATCTTGGTGTTCGAGCAGCAGAGAAATTAGCTCCTCCAACCTGACTATCACCAATATCATTCCAGTGGTTTGCCTCCCAAAATTCATTCAAAAGAGCAGCAACCTGTTCACATGCAAGACCAGGATTAGGCACACGATTATCAAAAACATATGCATTCCTACCCTTCCAGATTTGCCATAATAATGCCCCAATCATTGCTTTATGCCAACTGGAAATAAGATCATCACAAAACAACTTGCCACCCATTCCCCAGCAACCAACCCAGACAGGTCCCCCACCAACACAGACAAGCAGCTCCCAAACCAAACCGCCCTAGTCCAACAACATCCAAAAAACACATGATTTACATCCTCAATACCCAAATTACAAATAGCACAAGCACTAAACAAATAGCACTTTCGAACGAATAAATTATGAAAAGTAGGCAAAGCATTTGAGAGAAACCTCCATAAAAAAGTTTTCCATTTACTAGGCATCCTTAATTTCCAGATTTCTCTCCACAACTTTCTATGAGCATGATTAGAAGAAGACGTATCATTGGCACTTCTATTTAACATATTCAATTTCACCACTTCATACCCTTCCTTAACAAGATAACAACTCTTCTTCGCACCACTCCATAACCACCTATCAGCACACCCTGAGGGACCAACCATTAGCTGTCCAATAGCAATCCTCTCAGCCTCAAGAATCCAACCCTCCAAAACAGCTAAATTCCAACCATCAGTAGCTCTAAGCTCCGCCACTCTCATCTCCCTCCACTCAAAAAAAGGGCAAACCGAAACTAGTTTATTGCTCGGCAAATTCACAATCTACGGGTCTTGCCACACTCTCGTATTTCTTCCATCCCCAATTCGTGCAATGATATTCCCCTCCAGCACACTCCTACCCTCCAAAATACTGCACCACAGCCACGACCCCCGACGCCCCTTCTTTGCTTGGAGAAAACCATCTCTAGGAAAATATTTTGCCTTTAAAAGTCTGGCCCAAATCTGATTCGGATTCTGCAAAATACGCCATCCAATTTTAGCAAGCAATGCCAAATTGAAGGCTTCAAAGTCCTTAAAGCCCATCCCTCCATCCTCCTTTCTTTTCGTAAGAGTTTCCTTTGAGACCCAATGAATTGTCTACCCCTCCTTACCCTTATTCCACCAAAACTTTGCCACTATATTTTCTAGTCTCAACAACATAGACTTTGGAAAGAGGAAACAGGACATTGGATAGATAGGAATCGAATTAATAATAGCCTTGATCATAAACTCTCTCCCAGCATGAGAAAGAAAATTATGGTCCCAACCCTGGACTCTTTTCTCCACTCTATCCAAAACCCAAGCCAACGCCCTAGACCATCTACCCCAGACTATAGGTAAATCCAGATAATTTCCCGGGGCTTCAACCACATGAATCTGAAAAATATGACCAATCTCCTCTCGCAACTGCTCAGGACAATTTTCTGAAAAATACAGACAAGACTTAGTCAAGTTGAGAGATTGACCCAATGCCCTACAATACTTCTCAATGATATCCTTCATATTCCTACACACATCAACCCTTGCCCGAAGAAACAAAATAGCATCATCAGCAAAAAAACTATGAGAAATAACCGGGCAACCCCTGGCTGCAGTTATATCCTTAATCTTCCCTTCCCTCTCCCCCTGACCAATAAGCTTTGACAACACATTACAGACCAAAATGAATAAGTAAGGGGAAAGGGGGTCACCTTGTCTTAACCCCCTCTTTGGAATCACATTAGCCACTCTTTTACCAGACAACATGATAGAAAAATTAACAGAATTAATGCACCAAAGGATTCTCTGAGCCCATTCATGGCAAAACCCCATTTTAATCATAGTAGCATACAAAAAATCCCACTCCACACTATCATAAGCCTTTTTCATATCCAACTTTAATGCCACTTCATAAGAACCACTATTTTTTCCTTTCATATGATAAAAATTTCATGCACCACAATAATATTATCCTGAATCAACCTACTAGGAATAAAAGCCCGCTGGCTCTCATCAATCAAAGCATCCAGCATTCCCTTGAGCCTATTAGCCAGAACTTTGGAAAAGATCTTATAAATAAAATTACACAAACTAATAGGACGATAATCTCCCACAGCCTCAGGACAATCAGATTTAGGAATAAGAACAATATCAGTCATGTTAATCTCATTCAACAAAAAACCATCAGAAAAAAACTTTTTGACAACATCACACACCTGATGCCCTATAATGTCCCAACAATCTTGAAAAAATGCTCCAGTGAATCCGTCTGGCCCTGGTGCTTTGGACCTTTCCATCTGAAACACTACTTGGCGAACTTCCTCCTGAGTAATCTGGGCCATCAAGTTCTCATTTTCCTGGTCGGTAACTACCCTCTGAACAGAACCAAGTCACTTTAAAAAAATCCCTGCTTCCCACAGAATCAAACAGAGCCCTATAAGACTCAGCAAAACAATTCCCAATAAGCCTTTCTTCTTCTATCCACCTACCACCTCCATCCTCCTCCACCCTTGACCAAAAATGAAGCAATCGTACTCCAACTTAATGGGCTCAAACAAAATTTTTTGTTAACAGTTAAACGAAAGATGTCACACCAAGAATTTTGGTCAAGGGTGACATTTGTTTTATTTTAACTCGTAATTTTATCCTAAAAGTTTTTTAATGCAATTTCACTTTGTAAGTTTAAAATGGAGCAATTTTGCTTTAATTTAATATGTTTAGAGCTTGTTTGTCATCACTTTTTGAAATCTAGGTTTGGTTTCAAAATCCAGGTATTGACCCAAAACCTAGGTTTGTTCATATACACATTTTTTTCTAAAAAGCTATTTTGGTTATAAAACCTCTGTTTGAAATCTCAGTTTTGAAACATAAACTTTATCTTTCCTACTTTTTCCTCTTTCATCTTTCTTACTTTTTTCCTCTTCCTTTTTCATCTTTCCCATGTAATAACAATTTTTATTAAAGGTCAAACAAAAGATGTCGCGTTAGCAATTTTTGTCAAAACTAACGGGTTAAAATTAGCATTTTTAAACTTACGGATGACATTGATTCTATTTAAAATTTTCAAAGCAATAATAAATAAAAAACTTTTGAGTGCTAATGACTCTGAGCAAAAATTAATTTCGAAGGCAAAAATGGGTAGCCATGAGAGATATTTTAAGATGTGGGTGTTAAAGAATGACCATTGAAAGAGGGCATGGGATGATGAGAATAAAGGAGACCAGAAAAAGCAGAATCTTTCTTTCTTTCTTTTTTAATTTTTAATGTACTTTTCCTTCGCTTTTTGTGGAAATAACAGTAGCTGTTACGAAACCACTATGCATGGTCCATAGACTGAGCAGCACCATTTTATTTATTTATTTATTTATTAAAATGAGTTATGTGGCGGAGCGTGGTCGCGGTCCTGAGCTGAGATGAGCACTGTCTGTAATAATTTCCCACTCACTTCACTTCAAATATTGTAATCTAAACTCAGTACACTCCTCCTCCGATGCTCCGCATATTCCTTCCATATGCCTTCCTCCATTCTTTATCATTATTTATTTTCTTGACAAACATATCATTATTTATTTATAAATACCTTTTTCACTATCTTGCAGGCTAGCGACATGATTTTTTTTTTTTTCAAATGAATCTCATGTAATACCAGGCAATTACTGGACCTATTTAGAAACACGGTAGATAATTACTTTTATGCAAGTCAAGGCAAATATGTGGAGAAGATTATCTCGTTTTATGAAAAAACACTGTTGAACATGCGTTTGATTTTTGGAAACGTTACTCCAAACAAGTTGAACATGTTGAACATGTTGCAAGTAATAATCTCCTTCCACTATATCTAACCTATATTGCTAAGAATGCATATTTTTATTCTTTATTATATGTTTTTGTTTTTATAGATTATTAGCTCACCATTATTTTAGAGATGAAATATTTAATTAGCGCAAACCTTACAAAAAAGAGTATAAACAAATATTCTCATTTTTAATGTTGCTGATATATTGTTACCCTTCAATATGTGATAGTACTGGTAATGCGGGTTGGGTCCAGCCAGCATTTTTTGGCGGGCTCGGGCTGGCAAATGCCAGCCCGCCCCTCCTAGCCCACGGGTTATGGTGGGCTGGCCCGCCAACCCGTTTTTTCTTTTTTTTTTAATTTTTAAAATTATTATATCTTATATATCTTTACATTTTTTCTATCCCAATATTTTTTATAAGGATAAAGTAATATTAAATTCTATTTTTAGAAAATTATTGAACACTTATTCATAGAATTTGAAAGAGAATAGTATAAATATGCAATTTTATAAGAAAAAAGTAGGTAAAAAATGAAAAAAGAATTTATTTTTAATTTAAAAAAAAACTGGCTCGCCAACCCGCCATGGCCGGCTGCGGGCTGGGGTTTTCCAGCCCGCCAACCCGAGCGGGCCAGCCCGCGGGTCCGCTTTACCGGCACTAATATGTGAAGGGGCGCAATGGAAATCTTAATCATGGCAATATATGCTAGTATTACTATTTAACTTTATTAATATATTTTAATCCTCAAGAAAAAAAAAATGTAACACCCACATATCTAATAGTGCAAAATGACCCAACTGATGGAGACAAGTTGTGTAGAACAAGTTGGACTAAACAACTTCCAATTTCATTATATTTTAATTAGGTCTATATACCCTTCCAACCTGGGGCATTTTTATTTTGTAAAGGCGATCATTTTTCTAATTGAGACAAATATATCCGAGTCGAATCATTATTAAACATTAAACGTGAACACATCTTTCAATAATGATTTAAACATTTGTTTGTGACGTTATGAGGGATTATAGTCATATATACTAGATCCAACCTATTAGCAACATGAGGTACGTGATGAATCAATTTTAAAATGTTTAGCTAGTGAGAGAAGTGTTCATATTTAATATTTAATATTGTTTTAAATAGTATCGCCTCTTGTAAAGGCACATGTGCGGCTAGAAAAAAATTGATCAAATATAATATAAACAATGTAACTTGATTTAAAAAAAGTGGTGTATGTGAAAAGGCATTATATTATTCTAAGGCGAGGCACATGAAGAGAATAGAAGGTGGTGGTTGATAATTACAAGCTCGTTTCAGGAGGGCCCTCCATTTTGAAGCCTCATGTCCTTATAACCGTTGAACGTGAGATGGTATGTCAACTATATATTTTAATTATTCTCATATATATATATAAACCCACTTTTACAACTATTACTTTCTTTTCCTTCTCTTTTTTTTTTTTCGTTTTCAATTATAGAAAAGCTTTGCAGGCATAGTGTGATTTATAAGTTAAACAACTTCCCCTTCTCTGAAAAAGCTGATATTTTAAGAATGGCTCTAATTCCTTTGAACTTATATTCATAAATTAATGTTTTCATTAAGGTGTCAATGATCATAATGAAATCTTGACTAGCAGGAGGTCGAGTGAAGTGTCATAGGTTGAAGCTGTTAGAAACTCATTCTTAAAAGAGTGGCAATAATATGAGCCTCGTACCATGAAATCTCATAAGTGTGATGTGATTTAGTAAATCATGGGATTCTTCCCCCTAATGTGCTAGTTTATTGAAATCGGTTCTTCTTTTAAACTTATGATCATCAAATTGGCGTTTTCATTGGGAGTTCGATGTTCATAGAAATGGTTACCTATGAAAGGTTATAAAAATAGAACTGTAAAATGTAAAGTGAAATGTTATGGCGTGGAGCTCTATTGAGGATATCGGCTCTTAAAGGGGTGTCAATTTTAGGAGTCCCATATTGAGAAGCTTCACGGATGTTGTGTGATCTATAAGTGAAAGAACTCTCCCTCCTTATATGCTAAATTTTTGGGATCAACTTTCACTTTAAATTTACGTTCATCACACAATAACATAATATTAGACATGTTTGGGAACACGGTAAATAAGTCATTTCATGCAAATCGAGACAAATATGTGAAAGATATTATTTTGTTTTACGGAAAAAACTGTTGAACGTACGTTTGGGCTTTGCAAAAATTGAGCCAAACATACTGATTATAATGAAATCGAATTTTTAGCCTTAAGGGAACTTCCCACTTTAGGTTAAAGGCCATTGAGACAGCTAGTGCTTTAATACTTACCATGCAGGTTATGATGATTTTTTCCACCAATTTGTAAAGACAAGTACTGTAAATAACATAATAATCTAATATGTCTTAAATTTATGTCAATAAAACTACTAATATTGATGACACTTTTTACCTCTATAGTTAAGTTACATAGAAAAGTATACTTTTTTATATTTTATTTAATGCGGAAAATAATTATAATGTTTTTTCAACAGGAAGCTTCCTTAAAACGTGTATTATATATCAAGCCTTTTCTATCATGAATTCTATTGGGTCAACCTTTGAATGCTCAAATTTTCTTTATATATGAAGAGAATGACAACTTTCTCTATGACTCTGTTTTTTTTTATGGGGGAATAAATGATGATTTTTTTAATTAATTTACTTTAATAAAATTTCTTACAAAAATGTTGCATTTTAATGAATATATAAATTATGCAAATTTATGAAAACTCATGATCGAATTAATTTTTTTAAATGAGAAGCTTTTATTTCTTTCTTTTTTTTTTTGTGTAAAAGAGAAGCTTTTATTTCATTTGATAATTTTGTAGTCTTGCTTATATATGAAATTAAAATAAAATTGAACCTTTTAATTTTCATGTGATGAATCATTTGTATTTCACTCCAAGTATATAACTTATATATCGATAACATTAAACTAAACATGAAAATTAATTAAAACCATTCTAATTATTGTATGAATGTATCGTATGCGGTTGACTTATGTAATTTAATAAGAATGGGAATAATCATTAACGTGATAAATTACCATCATCAATATAAAGTATATATTTTAGAAATATTAATGCAAGTTATATTTATCAGACAAATCCTGTCATTTTGTAGACTCTATCAAAAATATATAATGATAAATACGATTATATATATATATATATCTTTTGCTGATGATTGGAATCTAGATGTATAATAAGAAAAGCATAATCTCATGTTTTACCAATAATAATAATATCATGTTATTGTTAGCTTGTTAATAAAAAAAAGTTTAATCTAATCAGTGGCAGTAGTACTAACATGTTAAATAAATAATAAGAATATATACTTATAACTTATTGACAAGCCCATAAGTTGGCCAAAAAAGAAACAAGAAGAAGAGGCAAGCACATGCTCACATAACTTTTTTTTAATACATGAGATTAATTGACAACTAAATTATAAATAAAAAATCTTAATAATATAATAGTATAATATAGTATATAAAAGATATAATTAGATACTTTTTAAAAAATATAATATAAACTAATTTTGCTAAATATAAGTCACTTCTAACTAATTCACACATATCAATAAGTCAATTAAAAACATTAAATTTATCATAAAATTTAAGTGGTTTGTAATATTACACATATTAACATTAATAAATTCAAGTGGTTTTCAAAATTAATTTACACTCTCCCATTTCTAAAAGGGACCAATACATATGACAGAAGGCACTCTCCAATGGAGACATGGGAGAGTATAATAAGTAAATTCAGTGTATACTGCATAACTGACAATTGATATTGTGCTGTGAATGCATTATGCAAGAGGAGATGCGCATGTTTGGCAATAAAATCTTTTCAACAGTGTATGTAAGTTAAAATAAAATCATCTCAAAATCTGTTAAAATTATGTCAAAATTAATAAGTTATTCTTGAATTCCGTAAATTATTCTTGGAATCCGTAAACTCCTTTCTCCTACCGGATTCCTAAACACACACCATTGAATGCCCTTTAAAAACAGAGAGAATATATACGTGTTTGAAAATTGATCCCGAACCATATTACATATAAGTTGAGATAAAACTGCGTTTTAAAAAATTCTCCTAACCAATTTTCAAGTACGTACGTGAATTTATTGAAAGTTCAATTATCCCAAGAAACTATTTTCAGTTGAAAAAAAAAAAACTACTTTCACTTTTTATTCTGTTTCCACGGGCCGAGTCCCTTTTCTTCTCACTGAAATAAAAAAAGAAAAAAAAAAAAGAAAGATATGGGTTCTTTAATTTTTTTTTTAAAATTAAACCTTTTGATTCTCAAATCCAAAACCAGACGACGAACAAGTTCTCTTCCCTCCCTCCTTCGTTGCCACGCCACTCTTTCTCCTCTCCTTCATCTCTTCCGCATCGTCTCTCTTAATTCTTCTATATATACAGCCTCTCTCTTTCACTCCGATTGTCTCCGCCATCTCCTTTAACTGCTTCTCACCATTTTCCCTCTCTCTGTTTCTCTCTCCTCCCCTTTCCTGTGCAACTTTTTCAACTGTCAAGATACTTTGGAATATCCTCTGCGATTCCAATCTCTCTCCCTCTCTCTCATTATTATAAAATCTTCGGTGACTGTATTTTCGCGATTTTTTAGAACGCGATATTTTGTTTTCCTTTTTTGGGGGGTTTTTAATTATAGAAATATGAAAGTGGAAGACCTTCAATTCGAGTTCAATCATGTCCACCACCAGCAGCGGCAGAGTAAAGAGAATACCCATTTGGGTATCGCCGAACTCTCACCGCCCGTCGTCTCTGCCGATGATGGTGGTGGGTTTCAGAAGATCATTGATGGCGAAGACGAGAATTGTTTCGTCCAGCCTGTCAATTTCTCGATGGTGGATAACGGCATTTTCCGGTCCGGCTTTCCTCAACCTGCCAACTTCTCCTTCCTCAAGTCTCTCGGTCTCCGCTCCGTCGTGTATGTACAGAGCCCTATAAATGGATTCTTTATTGTTTCTTTTCATTCTTAACAGGAAAAATCTCGATTCCTTCATCCGGTCTCTGCTGCCACTAAGCCTTTCTGTGCTGAATTTGTTCTTACGGTTTTTCAGATACCTCTGTCCGGAGCCGTATCCGGAGGAAAGCTTAGAGTTCTTGAAGTCAAATGGGATCAAGCTTCATCAATTTGGGATTGATGGTCACAAGGTATCTAGCTCTTTGAAGTTTGTGTTATATAATGGGAATGAATTTGTTCTTTTGAATTTGATTTCTGGATGATCTCTTTTGATTATGATTGTTCCTTTACTTGATTATGTTGAATAACAATGGTTGTAACTTGCACAAAGATTAATGAATATCTAACCCAGTTGACCTGTCACTCTCATCTTTTATTTTGTGCCATCTTTTCTTGAAGTGGCTACGGAGATAAACTAGCTACCGAGAATTATTGGATGTAAACTATTATATTATATAAGGGTCGTCATGTCTGGGGAACTTAACTGTTGTCATTATTTCTGCAGTTGATATTTCCTTTTCTTTGGTATTGCGATCATAATGTATCCTATAACTTTTTCTGAAATTAAATCTCCTTTTCTGTTTTTCAGACAATCTTAACTCAGTTCTGGTATATTGTTTCATAATGTTTAGTAGTAATTAGAATTGGATCTATCATAATTTGAGCATAGTAATTTCGAGAATTTGATCTTCAGTTTCCGCTAATGAAATCAATGTAGAAGGAACCCAAGCGGGCAGGTGAAGCCTTTTCCTTGGGCATAGATGGTTTTGACATTCGCTTGTAATTGGAATAATAAATGACTTAGATATTATGGTTACAACTTTGTTGTCTGCACAATGTGCCTATTGATGGATTCGTCAACAATTTTTTCTGTTCATGAATCATAAACTTGCGCCTTCATAGTGCAAATAGCTATATACAATCATATGCAGGATGCAAGACGAGGATCTTATGGACAAGAGAGAATTACTTGTAAATTGAACTCCACGGAAAAAGGCAATCATAATATACCAGTGATCATCATATAAAATCATTAATTTGTTGATCCAGTATACGTATTGGGTGACTATTGTCATTTTGGACATGACCTAGCCCACCTATTACAGAGCATTTCATATTCATAAAAATTTCATCCTAAAAGTGTTCTGCAAATTGTTTGTTAGATTGCGTGCGTTCACTTTCATTATTATAATATCTAGTTCTCACAACAAGTAAAACACTCAGAATTACATTATTATTCCTTTGTTTGACAAGAATGAGATTAGATCTTTTACTCATCATATTCCTCACACACATGCATATCATATAGCTATTTATTAAATTTCAAAAGCTTTATCTGAAATGTATCATTGTTATGGACCCGCATGCTAAATTATGAGAGAACGCTTAGTATTCATAGATATTTCCTCATGAGTTTATATTAATGGTGAAGAAACTTGAGTGTTTGGATTTAAACTTTATGCACATTGTTAAGATTTTTGTTGGATCAGATTATTGATAGCATATTATAATTATAGTCTATGAAGAGCACATCAACCCTTATGGAATTATAGAACACCCAAGTCCCTATTTCATGAGCCTGTATTGGGACTATAAATCGTGAAACTTAATATGTGCATAAGAACCAGAACATGCATTATCTTTTATTTATTTGTTTATTTATTTATTTATTTTGGCTCCTCAATGAAAGATATGAATTGTTAACCCCGATGGGTTAGATAAGCTAGCTGGGGTTATTCTAACTTAACCATGGGTCTTGGGTTCAAGAAGTGTGAATGCAGCATCCAGGCGCAAACTTTAATGGCTCTTGTCATGCCTTGATCAGGATTAGTCTGAGATCGCTGATGTGCTTGAAAGACGGCATGCCCTGATATACTAGAGGAGAAATCCAAAGAAAGATGAATTGTTTATTTTCTCTTTTGTTGCTGATTATATTGTAGTAGAATAATGTCCGTCCCCCACTGAAGGAATTTCTTATTAATACTTTAATAATAATAGTAGTAGTAGTAGTAATAATAATAATAATAATAATAATAATAATAAGATGTTTCTTTGTTTTCGTTGGAGCTCTTTTGCTTGTCAGCTTATCTTGTGTATCACCCACCAATGGTGTTTTAATTACTATGGTTGAAGACTCAGGACTTGTTTGTTTATCATCTTAGTACTCTTTTCTGCTCCCTCATAATTATGATGCTTGGAATTGGTCTTTTTAATAGAACTATGAATAAATGATGCAAGTCTTCTGCATTTCAGCCATGCATCTCATGCCTCAGATTTTAGAATAATGAGGGCGCAATATCGCCTAAACTTTGAGATCTGGATACTGTCTCAGTCTAATCAATTAGTTAGCTTGGAGAAAAGGTTTTATTGCTGGGTGGTTAACTTAATATCTCTATAATACATTATCAGTTATATTTGGTCTGCAGAGAATTAGTGGACCAAATTATCATAACTAAAATATATAAGCATGTTGGGATTTCACATTTTCTTTGTGTCTAACCGAGAATGTCCGTATTACTTGTTGCGAAATGGCCATATACTATATTTCTTGTTTACAAAAATGACAATTATGTTTCCAGTTGAGATGACAACTTAATCTTTTAGGAATTAATGGTCCTTATAAACTAACACTGATAATTATGCATCCAGGAGCCTTTTGTAAGCATCCCAGAGGACACAATCTGTCAGGCCCTAAGAGTTGTCCTTGGTATATATCACAGCTCGGCTCATCTCACTTACCCTTCATTTTTGGCTTTAGCTGCAGTTTCATTCGTTATATTTGCTTCATTATCTATAATGCAGATGAGAGGAACCACCCGGTTTTAATTCACTGTAAACGGGGAAAGGTTAGAATTCACTCAACTTTTTTTTATTCATCATTTCTGACTTTATGGAATATTCTGAGACCCATGATGTACTGGCGCCCTGCCTAGTGCCTAGCTGACTACCTGGCATGCATCCCAATTCATTTATGGTAATTCTATGAAAAACCTAGACATTTCATGAGGTTGAATGTATTAATATCTACTCAACATTTTGAAAAGTCAAGCTCCTTTTATAATGAGCCATTCATGGGAGTATGTTGACTTGGGAAGCATGAATATACCGACGCAATCACCACCGAAGTGTAAAGTGTTGTGTCTAATGCGAGTATCCAACAGAATTTAACTTGGTTCTGTAAATCTATATATTGCGAAATGCTTTCATGTATGCCAACTGAGTGGGAATTGCTCACGATTTAATGATTCAAAATGAGTAAAAAGTTGCTGCCCCTCTTATATTTTACAGCACCGAACGGGTTGTGTGGTGGGCTGCTTCAGGAAGTTACAAAAATGGTGCCTGTCGTCAGTGTTTGATGAGTACCTACGCTTCGCAGCAGCCAAGGCAAGAGTTTCAGATCTGAGGTTCGTAGAATCGTTTGATACTTCCAGCCTGTCGGCACATTTGCCGATGTCATTCTCATTTTCACAGAGGTAGTGATAAGCCCAAGAAACATGAATATAGGGGTTTTCTTTTCATTTTGATGTGAGAGCAAAACCCGGATCCTCCTCTCTGGAATAAGTTGGCATAAAAATGAAGAGTTCCTTCATTGCATTGCAGCGGCAAAGGAATAGTCTTTCTTCTGGCATTTTAGAATAAGGGGAACAAATCGTAGTAGTGGTTTTATATTTCTAGTCTGAAGGTTAGATTGCCATCAATCTCTTTTCTCTTCTCTTCATTGATGTTTATCAAGCAGCCAATTCATGAGAAACAGTGTAAATATGTGCTGATCTTTTCCCCTCAGACTCATGAGAAATTCAAGAAACTTCAGGGGAAAAATTTTCTTTTTTCTCTGGTTCTGCAACGATATCAATAAATATAGGAATGATAATAATAACAGTTCATAAAATAGTGGCTAAGATGGTGTGTATGGAAGGGGCAGAGAACTGGACCCGACCCTTGCCCGTTCCAAAATCCTTTCTGTGTGAGGGAAAAGCCAAAAGAAAGATGCTTACTTGTTGAAGGAAAATGAGGGCTCCAATTAAATTTTTAAGATTCTGACAAATTATAGCTTCCTTTTGTTGTCAACAATAGTTGCTAGCATGGCGTTGATTACCCCCATCATCAATGGTGGTCCCATCAATTGCCTTGCTCCAAGTTGGGTCTCTTTATCAGACAGGGAAAAAAAACGGAAGAGAAAAGGACAGGCACACACAAGCACGCGCAGAATCTATTATTATTATTATTATTCAATAAGCTTACTGATGATGATGATGACGACGACGACGACGCATCGAATATCTTTTTCAAGTAGTCTTTGTCTAACCCAAGATTCTCGCAAGTTTCTCCAGCTTGCTTATTCAAAGCAAACTCCTTCATCACCTTCATTCCTGTATTACTCGTCGGGGACATCAGAAACGTTGGAGCCTGGAAGATGACGCTAGAAGAAGCCGCTTTCTTCCCAGTCCGTGTCTCTGATCTCTTCTTCATCGTCGTCGTCTTCTAGGGTTTTGCCGGGGACAACCTCATTTAGCCTTTGTTCCATGCATTACTTGTTATGATCTCTGGTGACTCTCCACTGTGTCCATTAACTCATGGGGTATCCCGTGTTTTTTACCACCTGGAAGAAGTAAAAGTAAAACACAATGATCATACATGTGAGTGTGTAGAAACATGGATATATATATATATATATATATCGGAATTAAGTAAAACAGTTTTATATATAAAGGGATCGGGAGAGTAAACCTGCAGGAAGAATCGATATCACCAGTTAAAAAAAAACCTGATGGTACATGATGGTACATATTCTTATATTGACAACATCATGCGTTGTGTTGACAACCCCTCATGTTGTCAATGTGAACTCTCATTAAATATTTTTATCCATGGGACCATTCCTTGAATAACTTGCTTATTTGGGACTTAAGATTAAATCTCCTAAAAAAAATCCATATCACAACTTTGAAGTTATTATTAATGTTTTTTAAAGGTACAATTAATTTTCCCAAACGTACGTTGCATGATGATGTTTAAATTTGTTATTATATATATTGGAATAAAAGTTTTGATTTTATCAAATTGATGTTAGGGGAGTATTGCTTAATTTTATTGTTCGACACGATCAATGCTCATGCTACATATTAAAAAGGAAAGGGAAGGATGAAGATGAGCAAGTTATTTTTGCTAGCTTAGAGAGACATTTTGATTTTAAAATCTTGAATGGTCATGCAAGTATAAATTATGAGTTTCTGCATCATGAACTGATACCTGTCATTTTCCAAGCACCGTAATTAGAGAAATAACTTCATTTTGTTTTTATTTAGGACCATACATTTCCATAAGAAGGGACTGTTACATGAACCTTTCACAGATGCTGCAGTCATAATTATTGGGGGTGTTTGGCAAAACTTTTGAGCACCCCAAAAGAACATTCAACAGTGTTTTTCTGTAAAACGAGATAATCTCCTTCGCACATTTACCTTGTAAATGGTAAAAGTACTTCTCCACCGCTTTCCCAAACTGAAAGTGGTGATAATGGTAAGTGTGAAAGTGAAACACCTTTCCAAATATGATTGAGAGCTTGTGTGAAAGTTCGTCTCAGAATATATTTTACAGAATTCGTGGTAAAACTTAAATTTTGAAGAATATATTTTAGAAGAATAGTTTTTACAAATTTTGAGACAAAACCTATGTTTTGAAAGGTGATTGTGTTTGAGAAATTATTGGCTTTTACGGAGTTTGATCAAAAAGTAAGTAATAAAGAGAAAAGAGAAAGAAATAAAAAATAGGAAAGGTAACATTTATTAGGAGAGAGTGTGATTTTAAAAAAAAATAGCCTTTTTAAAACATAGATTTAAAACCGATGTTTTATATCCAAAATAGTTTTTCCAAAAATTTTTTACTTAGGCAAAACTTAGGTTTTACCATAAAATCTAGATTTTGTAACTAAGATTCAAACGAGTGCCGAGTCATACATATAATTATTGATCTGTTTCTTGGTCATTAGTATGCTTTGCCAAGCCCTTGGTTGGCGCCAGTGTTCTATGAAAAAAGAAGCAACAAAGGGGGCTAAAAAACATTAGGTCAAATTCATTGCATTTAACCAATTATAGAGGTTGAATACAGGGGAATGAGTTTCTCACAATGTAATGAATCAAGGATCGAATACCTGTTGGTAAGGACGCCCACATTTACGACCTGACAGTACGTTGAATAAAATTGTCTTCAGTAAAAAGATACATCACATTTGTGTTTGTTTACAATACAAATGAATTGGATCCTCAACATTTGCTCATTTTCTTGGAATTGCTTATAAGAACAATTGCATTATATTCCTGTCTTCCTTTTGCATGACCTTTTTCTTTAAAGACAATCTAGTTTTTCTATAAATTATCCATGAAATTTGAGAAATGAATATCACTAATATTTATCATAATTAACTTTGTGAATTCTACGTATGACTATATCACTATACATTGTTATATGGATTGATATTGCTTTATAGAAAATTGCTTTATGCCACATCAACTTTAAAATAAAAAGTTTTTCCGCGGAAATATCTTTTTTTCATTTTATGTCCTTTTTAATGGGACATACTTTGTTGTTGTTATGTCTTGTTTAGAAATCCAAAGCAATATTTATTAATATTTTTCCTATTATACTCTTATTTATTATTTTTTGATAGTAATACGCTCATTTATTCTAATAACATAGTATATAGTAAAAAAAATAAAAAAATTAACAATACAAAAACTGTTAATTTTAAACCGTTATTTTAATGGTAAAAGAATTAATAATCAAAATATGAAATGTTAAAATCCTTAATTTAAGTATTTAATAATTAGAAAGGTGATATACAATTGACCTTAAGTTTAGAGAGTATTATGAATTTCAATCCTTATTTAACATATTAATTAGGGGCAAGTTTGGTAATATAATTACTAATTTCATTTCTTATTAATCCATGTATTTAAACTTTAAAAGGCTTGTATTTGTGAATCAGAGGGACAAAAATTAGGATAACAATGTGATAGAATACAGTTCGAAATGATTATAGTTGTGGAACTCCTTGTACTTGTTTCTTTCATCTGTGGTCTATTTTCTTTTATCATTATCCACTTTATTACTATATTGTTAAATTTTTTATTACTGTATCGTAAAATTAAGTTTTTTTCTTTGTATTTTGTACCTCGCACATACACATATTTTTGTTTAGTGAAATATTCCTACTGGAGGCATTTCTATTAAATTACTATCATACAACAAATGTGTACACCATTGCAAAAGAGAATTGAAATATTAATTTATTATGTTACGAGGAACCATCATTATTTACTCAACCTAGGGCTGAGCAGTTGGACCTGTACCCAGACAACTCGCCCACAACCCGTAAGAAAATGCCCATTTAATCCTGCTCGTCTTTTACCCGTAACGGGCGGGCAAAAACCCGACGCGATGGTGATGGTGCGCAGAGTGCCAACCTTCATATTCTTGCCGATAAGAGATTGTCGTTCTGAAAAGCTTGCTGATGGTGAGTACTGACCCGACGACGACAGTGATGGTGGTGAGGTACCTTTGAAGCTTGCTAATCGTGATCAATGGGAAGAGATCTGACCTTTTTTAGAATGGTTTTTCCCCTAATGGTTGATTTAAAGATCTGATCTTTTTTTTTTCCAAAATGGTTTTTTACCCTATTGAGGTAATCCTTTCTGACTGTTGGGGTAATTCTTTCTGAAAACGGGCTGCCTGTACCTATTCAAAACCCACCCATTTATTGTCAACCCATTTAAAAGAGGTTAAACAGTTTTACGAGCGGGTAATGGGTTAGGGCATGGGCTTCCCAACCCGCCCGTTGCTCTCCCCTAACTCGATGCAACTGCTGTTAGTTGTACCATATATATACTACCTCCAATTTTTAATACAAGAGCTAAATAACAAATTTGAGAGTATTAAAAAAATTAGGTAAATTCATTATTTGTAACGAATATGTAATGTTTTTTCTAACACATCCTTTTAAATTAAGTGCATTGTAAGTACTTTACATAAACCTATTACTATATGTAATTAAAATAGATAATTATTTGGAAGATGAACTGACTTGATCATATATTTATGATCAAAATGAACATATTTGTCTATCTTTATAGCATAAGGAGTAGTGTTTAATAGTACTCCTCTCATTTTACAAAGTAAATCTTATATTTAGTAACAAAACATTATTTTCAAATGAAATGCGACTTTTCATTTATCAACACGTTGGCATATTCCAACATACCATGATGATGATGATGATGACTTTACAAAGTAACATCAATAGTTTCATTTATTGCCCCATCCCAGGCATTATATTCAAAGCCATCAATATGCATAATTTCCCCACTCTAATCCACAATGTAAGTTACTTCAACCATTTATCTCAATTATTTATCGAAACCAATAAATGTCAGTTGATTTATTAAATTGTTCTTTTTTAAAAAAAAAAATCCTAACATTACACATACTAAATGAGGCTTTTGAAGGAGACTGTGTGTATAAGGAGCAACATTTAAGCATTGATTAATCTCTAAATAACCTATATTGGTATCACAGTAGAAGTGACTTGCATTGTGGATTGGAAGTACATACACAAACATGATTAGATGATAAGTTTCAATATCAGTGATGCACAATCAGGCCAGAACCCTCAGAATAAATATTTCTTACCAATGATATCATAAGCAACACTTCGTCCTTCTGAATGTGTGTGAGTAGTACTGATGCTGATGGACGCATTCAACTCACCAACAGATACATCGATCCCTCCTCTCGAGGTCTTAAACATACTAGTCAACTAGTTCTATAATAACATATAAACTAATCTATGTCACTTGAAATCCCCATACAAAAACAACAAAGTTTTGTCCTACCTATATAGATCACACGATGTCATTGTGTTCTATAATAGATTAGATCCCATAAAAATTGAAAATAGAAAAAAAAATTGGGATGTCTATGAGCTCATACACATGCATGCCAAGCACACTTTAAGCCATCAACTTGCATGCACGTGTTTATTTTTATACAACCTCGTCTTTGAAACTTCAGTTTGGAAGCAGGCAGAGACATAAGGATCAATCCAAGTAAGTGGATTCTTGACATCCATCGAGGAATAAATAATGATTGAAGTGAGAATCGTCTTTTCAAATACCAAAGAAACATGTGCAAGTAAGAGATTTTTGTTGAAGTCAGGCAGGCTTGAGCCCATCGATGGAAATTAGGTACTAAATACAGTCAGCTGAACAACCTGCTCAAATAAGAAGCCAGTGTCATTTTGCAGAGAAATTTAAGATCATAGTGAGAGCGGTACATGAAAGACTTATAGTTGATGATCACAGCAGCCGCAAGAGATGGATTTACAAATACAAGAGACTAAACAATGCATTTGATTAAGCCATAAACAATTAGACACCTCAACGTAGCCCATGCCAGGAGTCTACATGCATCTCTTACAAGTGGAAATGTTCACAAACCGTGCAGATCATTATTTACTCTTCCAAACATATAGAGAGACATGTGTAGTTGAAACCAAAAAGGGAAAAATGACAGCAACAATCCAGATATATTAATTGGATGAGCAAAACAAACTTTGTCATCATTTTTTACTTGTTAATTATTAAAAAGTATAAAAACTTAAGCTTACGGAGGAAAACTCACAACTCAACAATTCCTAAAAATAAGCCTTGGCACCGCGTAAGCAACCGCTTGACGTAAACTCCAGTGAAGAAAAGTTTATTTCAGTAATCTGTGAGAGAAACCAGAAAAGAATATGGTAAGCAATAAGCACGGTCAAGGCCATTTTCATTTATTTTAAATTTTTTCTTCTTGGTGAGTTCAATTATTTTCATTCAGGGGTATCAGAAAAGTTGGCCTTCATCAAAACCACTTACATCTTTCCATGAACTTTCATAGAAAAGACTTCCTCAACTTGTCAATTCCCAAGAGAACCTGGAAATCAAACCAAATCTAAGACACATAAAATTGGGGAAAAAAAGCTTTCACTCAAATTATTGCCTCCAGGACAGATAATGGTGGGAGGATCAAGGAAAATAACATGACTGTAAACAAGGAAGGCAGAGGCGGCCATTGGATTGGAAGGAGGTTATCGAATACATCCATCTTTGCTTCCAGATTTCACGTAAATTCTTTTCTCTATTTTCCTAATTTTCTAAATCTGGTCTGCGCATATCAAGTTTGACAGATGAAGTCCATCAATTATGAGTTATCTAACCACCAAACTTGATCATGATACAGACCAAATATATGTCATGCTCCAAATGTTTGCTCATCGGGCAAGCATCAATTAGGAGGGGAAAAAATTGAAAATTATATATGAATGCCTTACATACATACTCCCACACTCTATTTATAGCCAATTTCCAACATCAAATGCCGATAACTTCGTCCACGTATTATCCTATGCCACAGGAAATATACTGAGTTGAGGAGACTCAGTTCCATCCGCTGCTGGACAAGCCTGCAACCAAAAAATCAGCTTAAATATTTGTATAAGTTCCCGGTCATTCTAAGTGCACTGAAACTAGAGAAAATTACCTACCATCTTACAAGGCATCTCTGTATTCCCCTAGATATGGGGCGCATGAAGGATGGGTCTCTTTGAGAATAAAGCAATCCTACCTACAGAAAAAAGGGCCAGGATTTAGCACATCAATAATTCAAAGAAACAGATATAATGATGAAAAAATTGATGATTAAGAATGAAAGTTTAGACATGCAATGACCTAAACAGGGGGCAAGCTTTCAAAATTGAAAAACCAGGGAGAGTATAGAAGGACTCTAGATTTCTAAATTAAAATGCAAATGATCAAAGACATGTACCTCCAATAGTGCAATAACAGAAGGATCATCAAATATTTCTAGGCTGCAATCCGCTAGATAATTAAACTGCAGCAATAAAATGAGCAGCATCACGCTGTGGATTACAGGACATCCCTAACATTCCAGAGTTAAAACTAAGAGTACCTTTCTCAACCATAAAATTTGAAAGAACGCACAATTATACAAAGAGGGGAATCATGAACTTGTCCTTAGATGAATCAATCATTTGAGGATTCCAAATAATTCAAATAAATTTGGTCCACTTTTCTTTCATATGCAATCTTGGCTACTATATTAAATAGAAGAAGACTGATTGCCTGTTTGCAAATTTTGTAAATGCAAATAATTAGAAAAATTTCACTCATGGACACTTCACAATTAAAGAGTTAGAAGATCAAAATTGCAGAAAAGCATTATACCAAGTGAAACAATATCCTTTTATCCTGAAGATCAACAATCATCAGAAAAATATCACTGATTCACGGCAACATGTTATAATTTCACATTTTCCTAGTATACCTGTCTTATTTTCTTTCTTTCTTTCTTTTTTCTAGGAATCTTCTCACAAAAGGACTAGAGAGAAATGCGAGAGAAGCAAACTTACCCCAAATTCTGTATTGACTAGAGACTGTACAAAATCCATTAGTTGAAGCTTTGCCCATTCCACGTTTGACTTAGGGTCATCAGTCCGTGGAGGATGCCTCCAAGGAGCACCAAAACGTAATTTATCTTTTGAAACCTTCCCAGCACGTACATCAATGGCAAACTTTTGCAAGATCTCCAATGCTCTATCCATGGCAGGATTTACAACAGTAATCTAAATAAAACAAGTATCAATATCAATCAATATAAAATATAAAAGCTATAACAAAATGCACTGTTCACATCCATTGAACAGTAATAGTACAACTAATTTTTAAGATGCCCTGTAATGCATGGGACTTGGACCTAATTGCTATAAATTTACCATGCTAAGCGAAAAACAAATAGCAACGGAAGACAATTTTTTTAATGAACATTTCTAGAAAAATAATGCAATTTATATTCTTCAGGGTATTTTGCAAATGTTTGGTTTTTGAGGGTAAGTATTTGTTTTCATAACAGCAAAGAGTCGTGCAATTTGAATATCTCTGAAGGGATGATAGAATAATTTACTCTATGTTGAAACTTACTTGCAAATAAGTTAAATAAGCATCTAAAATGTCCTCAAAGGTACTCTTGTCTCCTGCGACCCTACATTTGAGCAAACGCATGAGCAAAATCCTAATCAAAGGTATAGTACCAATCATGTAAAGAGACTAAACTGCGTAAAAACTGCAGAAAGCAATTAGACATGATATGTAAGATTGCCAAGATAACAATAATTAAGAGTAGGATCAAATAACCCCCAAATAATTCTTACTTCTGGTAATCATTGCTTTGTTTGAGCACATGAAGTTCAAATAGATGTCGAGGGCTTGACCCAAGTAACTCAGCTATAATTGTCCACTGCAGTTTAAAAACTACTGGTTAATTCACACAAAAATATTCCCGGAACTAAAATAAATGAGAGAAAAGTGAAAATTTTAGGCAAGATAACATGGTCTCCTTACTTCAGAGTGAGTGAAATAATCAGCAACCATGTGCATTTTAGCTTCTTGTGGAGTCCATCCAAAGGTCTGCCAATTAATGATTCTTCAATGAGTGAAATGAAGCAATGCATAAACCAAATTGAAAAGATCTGTGATCAAATGAGATCTTGATCGGTTACAGACAACTCTTCGTATTCACACAAACAACCATAAATGGTATCCTCACTTCATAACTATATTGCAGAAAGAACCTTAGGAAATTGAATAGAACTTAGCAGCTTATTGAAGAACTTGAATGCACCTCAACATATACACATACACATAATAGCATTTCTAACAACAATTACTTCATTTCCTATAAAGTAAACACATTAACATGTAATTTGAGTGTTCTTAAAATTGGGAAGCTTGAAACATTAATTATTTAATCCCATTAAGTGACTCCAAGAAGGGAAGGATACAGAAAAATGAGTACAGATAATTTTTGGCATTGAGTTCAAGTACATGTATATACATGCATCTGCAATCCCACATATGCAGAGAATTGTTAGTGTGTGCATGGGTCAAAGAGAAAAGAGGTAATGATTTCGATTGAAGTACCTCACGGGAGATGAATATATCAATAAATCCAAAATCCAAGAAAGCTTTGTATGAATAGTAACTGAGTCAAACAACAAGGTATTAGAATTCTTGAACAGACTGGAATACTTAAAAAGTATTCCAACAAGATAAACCACTACATTAGAATAAAACATTTAGCACAAGGGGGAAAAGAGAAGATACAAATATACTAAACATTAGCACAAACTTCTCTCATAAAGATGGTTAATAAATTGACATGAAAAAAAAAAATCGAAATCAGGCAAAGCGTGAGTATACAAAGACCAGGGACCAAGTATATTGACAGATAATTGTATGGAATTTGACAGATATCAATGCAAGAAATTCAACTCTTAAGCTTACAAACTAAGATTTAATAAACTACAACAAAAAAGAAAATACAAATGACCGGTTTTATCAGCAACTGAATACACATTTGCAATAAAATTCTCTCAATGGTTCTATCTATTCGTGTTATCTGTATTGTCAAGGCCGGCATCTGGTAGTTCACTCATCTGAATCTTCAAATTTATCCATATCATATAATCGTTTAGTCAAAAATATGTGTTTATAAAAACAATTTGCAGCACATCAGCACGCAAGGTTTTGCTCCTAAAATAAGCAATCATCCCAAAAATCAACAAGAATCCCAACTCCCAAGAATTTAGGAAATTGAAATTACATGTCCCTAGGTTATCTAAGAACTTGTGTGCAAGGAATAGGGAAGATGAGTTGTTTTTTCATACAGAAAATGAGTTGGTTTTTATAAAACGACAATGATAATCTAAAAAACCACAGAACCTCAAGCCATAAGTCCTCACTCAACCAATAAAGGAAAACAGTGAAACAGTGTATGAAACACAGATGCTCTTAAATTTGGAACTATAATACTACATCATGAACAACAAATATGCATTCAAAAGAATCTTTAGTGTTAATTCCTGTCAAATTTAAATAAGAGCATATTGTAACTGTCATTAACGGTGAAGGGTGAGTGAAATTCAGGCCAAGAGAATGGAACATACCTATCGGATGTCACCAGAATCACAGGTAAACTACGTACGTTAACACCCAAAGCAATTATTCTCCATATCAAACTATCATGATATAGTGGTCCACTAACTGATAACTCATCATTTAGAGTGGCATGCTTCAAAACTTCAACATTGTTAATAACCAGCTTTGGCTGCAATTAATTTGAAAGCATCAGCAATTTGAACATTAAATTCACTTCACAAAAAATCAAATTTATTCTACACACCATAGAGGAAAATGCATTCTCACAAACTTCGCTTTTGGAATCATTTGCAAGCTAAAAACTAAACCACAGGTGACATGATACTAGCATGATATAAATATATATATTTATATCTTTTTTGCTCAATTACTACAAGGAACACAGAGAGCGAGAGCGAGAGAGAGAGAGAGAGCGAGAGCGAGACTAGCGATATGGCATAATTACCTGAAAATGATCAATTTCAGCAGCTTGTGACAGCAATTCCAGCAATAAACAGGGCCAGTCAGTACAACAATGTGCCAAAGACCTTGAAAACCCACCTGTCCTGTTCAGATGAGCAATGGCATTAGCTCTCCAACCTTGTTGAACCTTAATAACCTCCTTGGCCAGTTTCAGTGCCACAATTGCCTCCTTGAAATAGGATGCCTCCTCAACAGATAGACTACAACCCTTCTCGCCCAACCCCAAAATCCGATCAATCTCATTGGCATTACATCGATCAGATACCGCAATAATTGCGTGATCCCACAATCTGGGAAGAGGAACCCTGTTTGAAACAGCAGATTTGGAAGCAATACTGCTCTGCAATATACGCTTGAGCGCTGTATTTAGACCATGCCATTTGTTTAGAGTGGTGAATATTTGCTGGGACGTGATGGTTCCAAGCATGATCCCCCTTTCTGCCATGGATTCGAGGCAGTGTTCGAGCTTCTTCCGGCAATCTGACAAAGCAGGTGGAGGGCAATTCGACCAAGAAGTCCATGGAAATGACTGATTGTATTGCGGGTGGTGATCTTTGATGGTTTCAGCAAAATCTACATACCCAGTGAGGTGGGGGCCTTTGTTCCAGTCGCCAAGCAAACCTGGAAACTAAAAACTGTTAGAGGAAGCAAATTCAGAAGTGAAATAAGAGATAAGACAGAAAAGAATGTACGTTCAAGTATGAGAGTGGTTTTTCCGACGCCTCTGGGTCCGTGAAGAATGAGAGGCTGAGGAACGCGAGGGTGCTGAACGTGGTTGTTTAAAATGGTTTCAAGCAGGGGTCTTGGTATGATCTTCCATGGTTTGTGCGCCATTTTGTTATTCCGCTGAGGCGCTTAGCAGCTATGGTTCTAAACCGAGGCGGAGATTGAAGCAGGGTTTTGTTGGGTTTACGAGTCTCGGACCAACCAGCTCTTCATTCCGGTTTTGGGTGGAGATCCATATTCCAATGCTCCTTCCTCGCCTACACTCACTTTCCGTTATCTCCAACTCAGAATAACCAAATGATTTTTTTAGGAAAAAAATCAATTTTCATGGAATTTCAAAATATATTGTAGTTTAAAAAATTAAATACACGGTTAAGTGTTCGTGAATAATGTAATGTAATGTAATACTCTTATCTTTTATATAAAAACAGTTGATTTTTTTTAGAGAGAATAATGAATCTAAATAAATTAATGTTTATCATCTTTACCCAAATTAATCTGTTTAACTTATAAATTGATATATAATCTAATAATAATACACGTAAGTATTTTAGAATATATATAATTTAAAACAGTTTAGCTTCCTTATTTTTCAAAAAAAGTCAACTGAAATCTATATTAAATACCTGAGATATGATGAAATATACACAGAATGTAGAGAATTGGGGACAAAAAACGGTATACTCCCTTTGATGCTATATAGATGCTAATCAATGGGTTTACTTTAATACTACATATACGACTTCAATTCACTTTAGTTTTTAAATTTATAGTTATTTCCCAATGATTGCATATGCTAATAGAGTTTCCTTCCATGAATGTTCTAATGCAAATGATTGAAAATGATATTTTAGAAAAACAAACACACATTTATTTAAATAACTAATTTAGTCCATATCACCAAATTACTTATCCAGCTTTTATTGAGACATAGTATTAAACAAGAGGAATATTAGTAAAAAGCAAATAAAGGAATATTGCGTCAATTGTATGTTTCTCTTGAAAACTGTCATTGTTGGGTTTTAGAATTAACCTCAGCAGCCTTCATTTACAACCTGAACAGCTATTCCTGGGATCATTTTGTAATTTTGTGAATCTTTGGGACCATTTTGCATTTAAGGCTAATATTTGGGACCATTTTGTAAATACAACTCTTCTTTGGGACCTGAGGGTAATTCACCCCATTTTTTTAAAAAAATCATACTATGTACTGATTAAACAAAAAAGCTAAACTACACCTAAGAGAGTGATCATTTTTCTATTTTTTCCCTTCTAAACATAAATATATCTATAAGTATCTTTAACCCAAACCACATCATTAATCATCATATGTTTTATAAATATCTTCCACCCATGTGCCATATCACTAAAATGGCTCCTCACAGATCACCAATATTAGGTGGATATAATTTTTTTTCTCTTCCGTTCTTTCAGGTTTTACAATTCAAAAATCAAAATGCACATCTAAATGTTTCAATTCCCCCTCATTTTTAATTTCAAAAAAGCCCATTATCATTTTCATTTTCTTTGTTGAATACATCAATCATTGATTCAGGGGAAAATTTGCACAGAAGTTTCAAAAAAGATTATGCAGTTTTGCAGCTGCAACTTCATTGATGATTTCTGGAATCCTTCACACCTTGACAAATCCATGAACAAGCTTGTTTGACACCTTTAATTACCAATAATCTCCACAGGAACAAAGCCCATTTTTAAAATGATGAAAGCGCTTGTTATCCCTTATGATAATCTCCCTTTCAACAACCTTTGATATGAATCTAGCAGCATTGTGACAGTCTACACAAATACGTAAATTCTTGCAAACTCTAAGTGGTGAACCTTTGGTCGTATTTAATAATCCAAAAGAAATTGCAAGCTTCTCACTATGACCTCTCAGTATCTCAATCTTCTCATCTTCTTCCAGTTCATGAAGCACACAGCTTGTATCGGGTTTGTATCCAACTTTGCGTATTTTCTTCTCCAACTTCATCCATGTCTGCCGAATCTTCTTTGATTCCGACATTGATGCATCTCCAACAAGGAATCTATACACTTTACCTCCTACGTCAATCCAACTACACCCTGCATCTTTTTGAAGTCCAATCTCCTTCATCCTCTGCCTCACTTTTCTCATATCATCCCATTTCCCTAGCACAGAGTACAAATTTGATAGCAATACATAGTTTTCAACTTTGTCTGGCCCCAACTCTAGTAACTTTCTGGAAGCTTGCTCCCCAATATCCAAATCACCATAATTCCTACAGGAACTAAGTAATGAACTCCACATCCTTGAATCTGGTTTATCAGGCATCTGGTTCACAAGTTTCAAAGCTTCATTGAGTTGGCCTGCTCGACCAAGCATGTCTACCACACAAGCATAGTGCTCTAGTTTGGGATCTACGCCATACAAACTTTTCATCTGACTGAGATATTTTAGCCCTTCTGTTACTAAACCAGAATGACTACATGCCATTAAAAGTCCGATAAATGTCAAAGAATCTGGCTTACAGCCTGAGGTTTGCATCATTTGGAATAGCTCTATAGCCTCGTGTCCAAGCCCATGAATTCCATATCCTGTAATTAAAACATTCCATGATGCCTCATCTTTCTCTTTTACCCTGTCAAAAATGTATCGGGATTGTTTCAGGCACCCACTTTTTGCATACATGTCTATCAGTGAACAGCGAATGTAGGTGTCCTCTGTTAGATGAGCCTTTAACACAAAGGAGTGAACTTCTTTCCCCAAACGCAGAGCTGATAACTGTGAACAAGCCCCCAGAACGCCTATTATGGCTATCTCATGAGGTTCATTTCCATTTAAAAGCATTTGCCGAAACACAACGAGGGCTTCACTAGGAAGTCCGTTATGTGAAAAACCAGTAATCATTGTGTTCCAACTAACTACACTTTTGTCTTCCATCCTATCAAACAACAGTTTGGCCGGTAACATTTCCTCACAGTGAATGTAAAGTGACAGTAATGATATCCCAACAAATTCATCTAACTCTAGACCATTACGTAGTATAAAGTTATGAATCTCTTTACCATATTGTAGTAGTTTCATCTGGGCGCAGGCTAGAAGAAGGCTTCCTATAGTAAATGAATCAGGACCTAAGCCAGACTCTGTCATTAGAAAGTAAAAGTCCAGAGCCTTTATAGGAAAACCATTTTGCGCAAATCCGCCAATTAGGGCATTCCAAGAGCTTACTGTTTTTGTCTTTATGCCACGAAACACACGCTCAGCATAAGTGGTTGACATACACTTGGCATAAGCAGCAACAAAGGCATTGGCAACCAATTCATCATCTTCAAATCCATGCCTGAAAGCGTAATCATGCAGTTCTTTCAAGCTCCCCAATTGAGAGTCATCTAAAAATACTGGCAGGACATTCAATAGAGTCACCGCATTTACCACTATCTCATCTTCCATTTGCATCTTTCGCAGGAGATCAAATGTTCCATAAGCATCTCCTTCTTTAGAGTATCCACCAATCAGGGAATTCCAAGAAACCACATTTCTATTATCATTCCGATCAAACAGAATTTGCGCTTCAGGCAAGTAATTGCATTTTGCATACATGTCCACAAGGGAATTGTTCACCATCAATTCTTGAGTTAGACCCAACTTTAAAGCCACACCATGAAGCAACATCCCCATGTTCACTTCACCTTCAGAAGCAGCTACAGGTATTATTGTCACCATTGTAGCAGAATCTGGTATGAACCCTTGTTCACTATTTAGAAGCCCCTTAAAAAGGCCATAGCTGTTTTGAGGAAGTCCACTCTCCGAATATGCATACATCATCGAATTCCAAGAAACCAAGTCTCTTTCAGGCATACACTCAAACACTTGTTGAGCTTCATCGATAGACCCACATTTTCCATACATTGCAACCAACGTATTACCCACAAACCCATCAGAGGAAAAAGCCATCTTCACTGAAAATCCATGAATTGCCTTGCCCAAATTCACGTCCAAAAGTCCAGAGCATGCCTTAATCACGCAAGGCAATGTGAAATTATCCGGACTGAATTCGGTCACGGAGATCAACTCGAGAAACAACAGAATCGCATCATGAAAAAGCTCGTTTCTGGTATATGCGCTAAGAAGCGCATTCCACTGAATCAGGTTCTTCTTCTGCATGCCATCAAAAACGAAACGAGAATCCAAGGGGGACCCACACATAGAGTACATAGTAATAAGACGGGTGTTAAGAAAAAAGTTATTGCTGAATTGAGTCGATGCCGAGACCATTTCGTGAACTTTCCGACCAACCTCGATGTCTTTGTAGCGCGTACAAGCCTGAAGTAAGATCCCCACAGCTTCCCCTTTCTGCTCTGGAGTGGAAGCAGAATTCTCAAGATCTTCTCGCAGGAAGGTAAGAGCCTCACTGAGGTTCCCGGACTCGCAAAGCTCGTGTAGGCGTTGAAGATAAGAAGCCTGGTGTGGTAGGTTGTCGGTGAATGGAAGGCGAGTTTTCTGATGGGTTTGTCTCGAGAGAGAAAGACATGCTTTTGGAATTAAAATGGAACGAAAATGATTGTTATTTGATGTAGAAGTGATTTTGCCAAGAATGGGAACCTTCTGGGTCGGAGGGCATGACAGTGGTGGCGCCAAGGAAGCCATATGCAGCCTCTGTAACTGGAGATCAAGCAACAACAGCAAGCCAGCAACCCTGTCGGCTCGTTGATCTAGCTAGATTTTCTCAATGCTGTTGGAATTTAACGAATTCATCTTTCTGACTCTGCGGCATGTGTCTCGGCCTTTGGGATAATCATGATGTTTCTCATATAAATTAGGGAGCCTATCGAGCGTGAGGGTTTTTTTTTTTTTTGGGAAAATTACAGAGAGAAGGGAAAATGGAGATACATGACCAATAATGACAAGTGATACCATGCAACTTTACTCCTATGAACTTAAATTTTACGAAATATAAAATAATTTTTATATAAATTCATATATGAGTGATTTTTCAATGTTAATGCAAACAACTTATATCTGGATAGAGAATAATGAACATCAACTTTTGAATAGGTGAAAACTTAAACCTAATATCTTGGCATTTTGCAAAATTGTTTAACCATGGTCGTAAGAAATGCATCTTTTACTAATATATATCTTGACCGGTCTTTTATATTATCTATTGGACCCATTTGGGAATGTGATGGGAAAATATTTTTATGTAAGCCAATACAAATATATGGAAGACATTATCTTATTTTACGGAAAAATACTATTGAACGGTCTTTTATTTTTTTAAATGAAATGCTAAACAAATCCATTATGTGAGCTATAAATATGGATTTAAGATAATGGACTTTAAAGAGCTATGAAATTTTGAGACCTAGCAAACTTCTTTATATAAATAAGTTCCGGGAGAGGAGATTCATCAAAGCCTATCATGATAAGGCAAAAAAGTCTGCTTGTTCTGCTTCCTTTTAGATAAAATTACAGACCAGTTGCATAAAGTAATACTCGACAAGAGGGAGCGCAAGTAACCTTTACATAAATACAGTTATGATGATCCTTACTATAAAAAAAGTTAATGAAAAAGATATCAAGCTGTTGGCCAAAAAAAATGAAAAAGATATCAAGCCCGGAATTTCTTGAATGACAGCTTGAAGTGACATAATTTTCCCATCACGTTGAGAAATTTCCCTCTCATGTCATGTAATATTCATCATTGTTGATAATGATGTGCCTAGAGGTAAGGAAACGGGTTAAGCCCACAAACCTGTCTGTCAGGGTGACGGGCTGATTTCAGCCTGTCAACACTAACCCACGGGTTGATGGGTCTGGTGAGCTGACTCGTCTAGCCCGCCAACCCGCACAGGCCAACCTGTAATATGCGGATTGACCTGTTTTACTAGCTATATGCCATGTGCCCAGGATGGCAACAACAAATATTGAAGAAGAACAAGCTCAGAGATACAAGCAACTATTGTTTTATCAATGTGGAATGGCATATTCATATCCTTCCCATCTATCAAACCTCCTAAAATCTCTGTTAGGGAAGGGCTTGTTGTTGATAGCTACACGGTCGTAACTTGACATATATCCCAGAATAACTTTATCTCCATCAAAATTTATTACTACTATACTTTATATATAAGATCATGCACAGTCGGAGTTAAAGGTTACGTAAATGTATACTTTTACTTTTATTGTATAAAAGTCATAGACCTGATTATGTAATAATCTTTTAAAAGATATCATAGATAATAGTCTCGTTTCGCTGAGTTTTTAGGGAGCTCAAATGCATGTTTAATGGTGTTTTCTACAAAACGAGATAATCTTCTTAATACATTTACCTCAACTTACGTAAAAGTATTTCTCCAGCGCGTTTCCAAATATACCTGTTTGTTTATAGAGAATGGCAAATTCTTATCAAATATACTCATAAAGAATACATGTATTTTATTGATTATTTAACAAAGTTTTTCGATAATATGGAATGTTAATTTTTATATCTCTGATGACTACAGTTTAATGACCAGAAGGAAACTATATAAAATTAACTCTTAACTTTTAACGGATCAAACTGAAATGTTAAGGAAAATAGAGGATCAAAATATATTTTCTCTCTCTTATTTATACAGTAACTCTAAAATATGCCTGTTGCAATAAACCAGAATTCTTCTCAGTCATCACATCCCTGACTGGCAACTGGCAGGTAGATGTGATTCTCCCGCAATCGTAGCTCGAGTCTATGCTCCTCCTTCCCGCCGGCGTTCACGCAGCCGCTGCTACCAGTCATCACGACGGTGGCGCGTAATCATTCGTCTTCAGCTTCCCTCGGGTGTTTCGTCTGCTTCCGGTCTTTCCTGTACCTACTATTTCTGCAGTTTCCTGTCATTGCTTTGAATTTTTTGATCGGTGAGAATGGTGCTGGTCTTAGCCCTGGGGGATTTGCACATACCCCATAGGACGTCTGATCTGCCTGCGAAGTTCAAATCGATGCTTGTTCCTGGCAAGATTCAGCACATCATTTGCACTGGAAATTTATGTATTAAGGTATGTCTTATTGTCCTCTCGTACTGTTGCTGTGCTGAACTGCTATGTTTTCAAGTAACTACTTAATTCCCTTTGATTTTCATATTCTAAGTCTAGATCTTATTTTGCTCAAAAAAAAAAAAAGCCTAGATCTTATGAAAGGTGGTGGTTTTAGTTTTGGATAGATCTTATGAAAGTGATGGTTTTAGTTTCTTATATTGTCAAATTCGGGCACATTAGTAGAGGCTAATTCCCACTAGAATTTAGAAATTTGGTAAGGAAGTTCTGTCAAGTTGAAACGGAACTTAGACATTTGGGATTCTAATATCGGGGTGACTTCAATATAAACTTTCAAACTCATGTAAGGTCTCAAGTTTACATTATGATCCTAAAGCAAGTTGAATGATATGGGATGTACGTAAGATTCTTTAACTTGAATTTCTCAGCTAACTTTGATGCCAACTATGTTTAGGAAGTTCATGACTACTTGAAGACTCTTTGCCCTGACTTGCATGTAACTCGTGGTGAGTACTGAGTATGATCAAGAGACAAGATATCCAGGAGACCAAGTCGCTAACTATTGGTCAATTTAAGATTGGAATGTGCCATGGTCATCAGGTCTGATTTTCTTTGCTGTTATTTCCCCCAATTCTTTTCAAGATACATGTGGAGCATACCCTTATTATTTATTTGAAAATTTAGCGAGATGAACTTTGAGTTCCCATGATCAAAGGCATATACTCTAGCGGAAAAGGGGTCTGTCTTGGGCAGTTTTTCATATCTTTTGTATGAATTTCCTTGCAGCACCTCCAAACTTAGCAGCTAGCTAGATCATTCATATCAGTGTGCCATTATGTTGCACTTGCACATTTACAGTTTCAATTTTTTACTCTCGTAATTTGGTGGTGTCTCCTCGTTTTGATTGAATGGTGTAGCGTAATTTACATATGCTACTTTATCGCAAAGGCCATGACTTTTGTCTGAACGGTGATACAATTTTGAATGACCACTGACTCCATCGAAAAGAAACAAAATTTTCTGTGATGAGTTGTGCTAATTACTAGATGAATATTTCTTCTTAACCTTTGTGAAGGTTATTCTATGGGGAGACCTAGACTCATGCTAGCAATGCTTCAAAGGCAGCTTGATGTGGACGTTCTGTTCACAAGTCACACCCATCGGTTTGCAGCCTACAAACACGAGGGTGGTGTTGTTATAAATCCAGGTTCAGCAACTGGCGCCTTCAGTGGCATGACCTACGATGTGAATCCAAGTTTCATTCTCATGGACATCGATGGCTTACGTGTCGTGGTCTATGTTTATGCACTTATTGATGGGGAGGTTAAGGTTGACAAGATTGATTTCAAGAAAACACCCTCATCCCACTCTGCTGATCGAACTGATTACCCTCTTTTAGCACATATCCTGATGTATCTTTGGCCAAAAATAGAAATAGATGATTTTTTTTTGTCATTTCATCGAACTACCTAAGGCATTTCTGTTTTAGTTCAATTTTTGTTATGAACACTTGTAATATGGCCGTATCATAGACTTTTGAGAATTTGATATATTTGTGATCTATGAAATAAAGCTGATTAGCTGAGGCATTCTGTACTCTATTGACTAGTTAGTGATTGGCTTCGTACCAAAATGCCTTGAAGCTGTAAATTCATAGGAATGGATTGTGTGCAGTATTGCAAGGGCTTTGTAAGAGAAGGCGACCGTGTCGGGTGTTCAAGTTGGACTTGCACAGGTGGGTTTTATTTTTATTTGCATTTTTTTAAATAAGGTTTTTTAATCCTTTGGGCTGTCCGATAATGTCTCACCTATTTTATTACTAGATATCTGAGTAGCTGATTGATTCATATAGATGTTTTGCGATCACAATGCCTCTCCCTAGGCTTTTTTTTATAAAGTAGGATTTGAGCACAATGTGTCTACTTTAGCTAAACAAATGTATCTTTTTATGAGTAATACTAATTGAGGTATTACCGAGTACTAAATGTGAGCATCTTACTCAATGAGAATTAGAATTTTAGTTTACCACATTGTGAATAACTAACCTCTTCTATTATGTTCAGTCTCTGTTAGTGCAATAGTATCCTAAGATTATGCTACGTTATACTAGTTTTTTCCTTTTGGGAGTGAATAGATTACATTACATTAGTTTCGAAACATGGTAAGCTATATTGGACCAAATGATTATTTAGGACACCAATTGTTCAGTGTGAAAAAATTTTGGGACAAAATTTCCTTAACCATTTTTCCTTATCAAAAACAAATATTTTCTAAAGAAAAAATAAAGGATTGTTCTAAAGATGCTTTATGTATTAATACAAGAAACTAAAATTCTGTTTAATGGGTGCTTGTTTGGGAGCCATTCTCAAACCATATTGCACACAAGTCAAGACAAAATTCTTTGAACATATTTACTTCAACTTGCGTAAAATCACCCTTTCAACGGATTCTCAAACACGTACATTCTTGCAAGGCACCGAATGATTGTCATTGTAAGTTATTAGAAAGGTATTAATTAATTTTTAATATTATTTTTATTCAAAGTTATCAATTATGAGAGATAGAAATTTAAAATTTTTGGTTTTTACCTTTTTAATATAAACTTAATTTTTTTATTTTTAATTAAAGTTCAGTGAAATGGTTAAAGTTTAGAAAGTAGATTTTTTTTAGTACAATAAAAACTGAAATTGAATTCTTGGAATAATTTTTACTTGCATGCAACATGCGAAAAAGTCCTAAATGCGAAAAAGACAAATGATGTCCTTGTAGAAAATGAATCAATAAAATTGGTCGCAAGGGTCATAAGTATAGCCCCTGTATGAAACACACTCTCAAGAAGTTGAGCCCTTTTTCTTCTTTGACGAACAAGCATTCCACGAGTTGAGCTCGCCGTCGGACACTGTCCATCGTTGTCAACCCTGTGTGGTTGTTCTCCGGTAAGTACTGAATAAGGTTCGAACCCTAGGGCTTGATTTGAGTTCCCCGCGTTATCTGTTCCTTGCATGGTTTTAAACCCTGTGTTCGACTGTTTTAAAGTTTTCTACTTTGTTTACGTTTTTTTTTTTGCTTGAATGGCATGTAAATGGCTTTACTTGCGACTTACATGGTTTGGGTTGTGTGGGTTTGGATTGTGTGGTTGTGCAGTGTTGGATTTGTTGTGTATTGGCATTCTGTTCATTAATATCTTTATATTGTCATCAATTTAGAAAATTCTCAAGGTATTTCTTATGCATGATCTGGTAAGTGACTTGGCTCGATTTCTGTCTGTCAATTTAGAACTTGAGTTCAAATCATTTCCTACTGCTGCTCATTGGTCTGCGACTTTAGAAGCCATTGACAGAAACAATCAATTGCGCACCTTACTCTAGAATTTTTTTTCATGATCATTAGCCTCAAGATGAAATTGGAAGATCATAAATCTCAAGAGTGTTATCATTGTCATTCTTCAGTTGCTTGGATGAGTTACTTGAATCAATTGGTTTGCTAAATCATCTTTGTTTAAGTATCTGGAACAAAAATTAAAAGGGTATGATATCGACTTTACATATTTCAAATATTCAGTGGGGGTATGTGCCCCCGCTAAGTGTAATATAGGCCCACCTGCGCCCATGGTATACTGATCAGTTGCATTTTGAGCAAATCAAGTAGTTTGGAATATGTAATAATCCTAAATTTTCCTTCTTTGTTTCTTAGGAGAATGGCTTCTCAAGTAATCCGGGAGTGGACTGGAATCAATACATTTGCACCTGCAACCCAGACAAAACTGCTTGAACTTTTGGGAAATCTTAAACATGAGGTTCTGATGTTTCCTTCAAATTCATGCATTTATAGAGACAATTTTCCATTCCTATTAATTTAATAGTTTATATTTGTCTGCAGTTTGATTATATATGGTTTCTAAGAAAATCTGTTTGAAAGAACTTTCTTTGTGTTCTTTTAATTTCCTATTTACCGTGGTGTAGGATGTGAACAGTTTGACAATACTTGTGATTGGAAAAGGGGGTGTTGGAAAATCTTCAATAGTTAACTCAATCATTGGAGAGAGAGTGGTCACCATCAGTCCATTTCAGGTGTATATTTCTTTCTCTTGATGGTTTGTTGAGTGGCTTTAGCTTCTTGTCATGTTTAGATACCACTAAACTCTTAATCCTTCAATAGTCGGAAGGACTGAGACCTGTGATGGTATCACGATCAAGGGCGGGATTTACCTTAAATATTATTGACACTCCTGGTCTTATAGAAGGTGGATACATAAACGACATGGCACTTGATATAATAAAACGGTATATTTCACTTTAGCACATCTCTTGACACTTCACATGCTGGTCTTAATTTGAATTCTTACAATTCTTTTCCCCTCATCCTTTCCTTTTCTTTGGGTGGGATATGTGGATTTTGAGCAGTTTCCTTTTGAACAAGACCATAGATGTGCTGCTTTATGTGGATCGTTTGGATGCATATAGAGTGGACAGCTTGGATAAGTTGGTTGCCAAAGCTATAACTGATACTTTTGGTAAAGGAATATGGAATAAGGCTCTTATAGCACTCACACATGCTCAGTTCTCACCTCCTGATGGGTTGCCTTATGCTGAATTCTTCTCGAAAAGATCAGAAGCACTCCTGAAAGTTGTTAGATCAGGTGCTCGGATGAAGAAAGATGCCTCTCAGGTATAAATATTCATTTTCAGTGATTGTTGTAAAAGCTGAATATCATCGCTCAAATGCATTTCGGTTTGCAAGTGTGATAGCCAGTCTCTTTTATGACTTTTGATCTCATGTAGGAATCAATTCACTCTGGCCTATGTTGAATTGATGATCAATACGATTCGTTCATTTTAATGCATATTACCCATTTACAAGTTATGGTCTTATGGATACAAAGGGCTATATGGTGTGAATCTGATTCCCCCTCTTGAGTCTTAGTTCATAGTAGCATCAGTAATTAAATTGTCCGGCCTTTTTATGCTTCATAGAGCCTTCGTATATAATTTAGAGTTAGACTCTTTAGGTGCTTTAATGAATGTTTTGTCCTCAGAGTTTGGAGCAGTTTATATTATTGATCAAGTGTAAGTGTACGAGGTATCAGTGAACACCAAACAGATCAAGGTTGGAAGCGTTCTGTTTATGTTGTTTTGCCATGTATTTGGTAAGCTAAGTTTTTGAGGTCCTTAAGGAGAGGTCTCATTTGGAATAATATTGTCTTTTGGGCTTCCCTTTTATGAGTAGCTCGTGGTTTTTTTTTGGTTGGGTTCCGTTAGGAAGTAATCCTCTGTTAAAAGTAATGCTGCTTGTGTTCCTTAGATCCTTTCTGCTGATGATTTATATTTGCAAAATGCTGGACGTGTGTGGTTGAGAACAGGCATGTATAATTGTATGCAATTCATAAACTTTAGCTTTTTGTCTCCTAGGCTGCTTCTATCCCTGTTGTTTTGGTTGAGAACAGTGGAAGATGCAATAAGAATGAGAATGATGAAAAGGTAAGATATTTGCCTGACGGTATTCCATTATATTGTCCTTAGCTCATTGATCTTTGTATTTTCTTTAGTTAGACATAGAGCAAATGTTTGGCTTCTGAATGACAGGTTCTTCCAGATGGTACTGCTTGGATTCCTAAGTTAGTCCAGTCAATCACAGAAGTCACATTGAACGGAAGCGAATCTATTCATGTTGACCAGAAGTTGATTGAAGGGCCAAATCCAAACCAGACGGGAAAATTATGGATTCCTCTTATTTTCGTACTTCAAGTAAGCATCCGAATTGAATCTCGTTTCTTGTCATCTTATATATCGACAAAGAAAGTAATGGTTCTCACTTTTATCTGCCTGTCAACAGTATCTCCTTTTCATCAAACCAATTCGAGGGTTTATCAAGAAGGATATTGCAAATGAGAGCAGGCCTTCATGGGAGACACATGAGAGCGAGGCAGATTTTTAGATTCTACCGGTAATTAACGTGTTTACACATCTGGTGGTGGTCTAACTTTTTTTTCTGTGGTTAATGTGGTGGATTTCTAGAAGCTGCCAATGCTAGTAGGACTATGCGGCATGGGACTTTTTATTCTTAGTTGAGGTGATTTCATATTGCATTATGGAGAAAATATTCGCTTTGAAATGATGAAGTCTGTTATTCTAATGGGTTGATACAATCTTTGGTCCCTTAAGGGGTAAAATTGTCATTTTGGTTTTGGGGGGTTTTGAGGTAAGTCTGTCATTTTGGTTTGGGGGTTTTGATCATTCAAAGGGTAAAATTGTTTTGTTTTTTTATTAGATTATAGAGATTAATGATTTAATTAAAATAAAATGTTTGGGATAAAAACTACTGATTTTTAATTTGAGGGATTAAAATCAAAATGCAAATAAATTTAAAGGATCAAAGATTATATTAATCATATTACAATTTAAGTGGGTATTTGGAAAGCGAGTTTAAAAAAAAGAACCTTTTTCTTTAGAAAACAGGGTTTTGACCCCTAACCATCCACACAGACCTAATCAGGGAAAAAAATAATTAAAGAGCCTGAATCACGGTTTTGGATGCTCCTCAACTCCTTCACCAAAGTCATACACATTTCTGAAACCATATTTGGAACTTTAAGCCATGAATTTTATCATGCACATCAAGTCTCAGTTTATAATTGAAATACAAGTTATCATAGGGTTTGTCTGGGAATCAGATTTGACACCTAGGTTTTACAGATTTTGAGGTAAAATTTAGGTTTTGAAAAGTGATTTATGTTTGGAAAGTTATAGCTTTTACGGATTCCGAGATAAAAAAGTGGTTAGGAAAGAGGAAAGTAAGAAAGAGAAAGAAAGAAAAAGTATGAAAGAGAAAAGAGGAAAAAGTAGGAAAGAGAAAACCTAAATTTCAAACAGAATTTTTGTAACCTAGGTTTTGAAACCTAAATGCTAAAAAAGCTCAAAGACAGATAGTTAAAAATTAAGTTCAGCGTTCTTATGGTTTTGTTTATTCATATCGAGATTTGTATCCGACAGGTCTCCTCTGTTGCCACCTTTTTGGTTTGTTCTATCTTATTCGCTCTAACCATATAGAATTAGCTCATCCAGGGTGCCCACCTGGAGAGAGGTCTTATGCTACCACCAATGAAATCTTCGCGGGAATATATGCTAATTTATAATTTTGTTCGATTTTACAACAAAGGATTCGAGTTGTAATAAATTTATAATTTTAAATTAAAGATCTTATTAAATGATAGTTACTTTTTTAAGAAAATCCGAAATCATAATAATAAGTTTGGTATTTACAAGATTCATGTATAATCGTCTTGTGTGTGTGTGTTATATCGCGTGAAATTTATGAGAATTTGCTATTTAAGTCATCAATAATAATATGACTTATTTTAAAATCTTTGTAAAGTGGGGTCTATAATCAAGTTATGCTTTATTAAAATCATAAACTATTTGAACCTAATAGAATGTACATGATCGTACGCAACCTTCCGTCGTTTTGAAACCATATATAACAGTATATTATAGAAACACATTGGCAAATTGTTCCTTTAAAGATGTAAAATACAATTGAGACCATATAGAAAAGATAAGAATGGCTCTTGCATGTTAAGATGGCGCTTAATATAATTAATAAATTAATATCTAAAACATGAAATGCAATATATATATATATATAAAAGCATGTGCTTTGCATGAGGCATACATGTAAGACTATATTTGGTTTATAGCACATATTAATGCGATACATGTTAATTTGAAAGACAACAGGATCTGTTTGGTTCAATTTTCACATTCATCCTTTGAGACGATTAGTGAGATGCAATATAATGCAATCAAAACAAAGTTTCTGTGAAGCCATGTATGAATTGGAGTCCCAATCTTGAAATTGTTATTTTTTTTTAATCAGGTAATATAAGTCAACTTTCTAATAGATAGTAATAATCTAAGTCCCCATATATATATATGTTCTTACCATTGCTCATCTTTGATTTGGTCTTGAATTTTGGACATGTATCCTTGCTTAATTGTCTTCAACGTTAACATTTAAGTAAGAAAAATATTCGCTGCTATGTTATTTACAAGACCCCTTATCAACCTACCTTTTATTTTTCTCATAGAAGAAGAGGAAGAAGACGACGACGATGAGACCACTTTGACACAAACAACAAACTGACCGGGGCTAGAAAAGTCTGAATATGTCATTTAAAATGTGAGCAATATTTGGGCGAAACCCCTCAAAAGACCTCGTGAACGTTGCAGGTCAAGTCCTCAAATCTCACATCACATCTCTCGCTCCATTGGTCCTTCCCGTCTCAGAAAAGCTCAAGTTTCTTGTAACTCTTGTGGGAAAGAAGGTTTTGAGGTTGAAGATGAAAGGATATGTTCCCAACTTCAAATCTGCTTTTGAGCACTTTTGTATTCATGCTGGAGTAAGGGCAGTGTTGGATACAATGCAGAAGAGTCTTGAGCTTAAAGATTGGGACATGGAGCCTTCCAGAATGACACTGTACAGGTTCGGGAATACATCTTCAAGTTCAGTGTGGTATGAGTTGGCTTATTGTGAAGCCAAAGGAAGAATCAAGAAAGGCGATAGAATCTGGCAATTAGCATTTGGGTCAGGATTCAAGTGTAACAGTGCAGTGTGGGTTGCATTGAACAATTCTGATGCAGCTTCATTGAAGAATGCATGGACTTATGATATTCATGAACTCCCCGTCAATACTTCTTCCTCATAGATTGGATGGTTAAATTCCGCCACAGAAAACAAGGAGAATTGATGAAGTACCCATCCTCTTAAGTCTTAATGTTGTTCCTTCTCAGAACTCCGCCTAGATTGAGCATCAGAAGTCGCTAGTGTAAATAAGGAGAAGCTTGTTAGCATAATTAAGTAGTAGTATTTTAATGTTATTCACCAAATCCCTCTTAATGTTGCTTCTCATCAAAGCTTTTTACATTGAGCATATGTAGTAAATAAGGAGAGGCTTATTTTAGCAAGTGCATGTTTTATAGATAATTGTTTTTGAGTTTAATGGGTTGCTTAAAAGCACAATCATAACTAATTAACATGAGTACATTCAAAAGCCAAATCGAACTGGCCGGTTTTAGACTAAGAACTCACCATATGTTGCCTAGAAAATACCCCCTAAAATCTTCTTCAAAGTATACCAATAGTAAATTGGTCAATTTCATATAATCTAAATTTAAAATATATTACTTTATTCTTTTCTTTCAGTTGTTTTTCTTTAATGTTATATGCTAATTTAGTTGGATGATTAATCTAGCATATTTGATGTTGTTGGTGATCTGTGATAGATACTAAATACTTTTATTGTAATGTTGGCGTGTTTAACGATAATGATGTTTTTCAATGAAATGTAATCGTTGTTACTTTTTATAATAACTAAGAAGCATTTGACCAAATCATGTTAATAAAAAAGTTGGTTAAAATTTGTTATTAGAAACGAGAAATATGCAAAAACTATGACATTTTCTTTCAAAAATGGAGAGCATAGAACAAATGAGAAAAGTATTTAAGATATGTTTTGGTAAGCCCGTTTTGCCAACGGGTGTGCTTACCAAGACAAAATTCCTCTCACATAAACTGTCTCGGAATCTGTGTCCGTTTTTCCAACGAGCTATCTAAACACACCCATGATGTGATTAACAAAAAAATTAGTTAACCTCTTAAATACATTCTTACAATCTCAATTCTCTTCCGTTGCTGAGTTAGACATACCTCAAGAGTGTTATATCATTTAAGCTCTCTTAATTGATTAGTCTTCTATTAGTTGAATTTAAAACAAATAAAACATATTATATTTTTTTTTTGTATTGGATTGAGGTTGAAAAAAATTTGTAACGTTGATGATTATTTATAATATATATTTTGATGAAAAGTCTTGCTGGAATATTCCGGCCCAAAAAACAGTGCGGCGAAGATATTTTTTTTCTGTAAATTTGTAAATGTCCATTGTGTCCTTGAATCAACCGCAAAGGCGCAAAGCTGAAGGCACTGTGGCATCTCTTGGTCTCTCACTGTTGACATTTGGGGACGAGGCTAGAGAAGAAGAATAGTTGAAATGGATCCTCAAGTATGGCATAAAATTGCTGCGATTTCCGGTAATCTCTCTGCCTTTGGTCCACCAAACTTCTGTTCTCTTGTTCTTTACACTCATTCTTGTTGCATCTGTTGTTCTAATTTGCAAATTTTCTGAGCCAAAACGTGAAGCTCTCTATCTTACTCGCTGCGTCACTGAAACAGGAGTAGCAGCACTTGGATTGGGTACATATGGCGCCCATGTCTTCAAGCCCCAAAACCCTGCTTACAAAGAAGTCTCTTCCCACTTTCTGATTGCTCTATCTCCTCTGAGTCCTGTTTTTTTAATCATCGAGGTTCAATTGATTGTTTCTTTCTTTTCTTTTTTTGGGTAATGGGAACAATGTGAAGGTCTGGCATACTGCATCGCTTTACCATTTGGTTCACACCGCCGCCTTAGTTGCTGCTCCTGTTGCTAAACATCCCAATGTTGTGAGTTCCCAAATTGTTATTGTTTCTTCTTGCTGTTGCTGTTATTTACTTTGAACTGTTTTTCATTTTCCCCTTTGAAATTCATTATTGTTATTGATGCAATATTTCTGTTTGAGCAGTTCGGAAGCCTTCTTACAACTGGAATTCTTGCATTCTCTGGATCGTAAGTTCTGTCTTCTGCTTTACATGTTCCCTTGTGTTACGTTCTATAGCCCCAGCTGTTTTTCTTAATAATTAAATATCTTTCTTCTTTTAAATCCAAAGTAATTTTCGGAATTGATTTGTTGTTTGGAGCTTTATCCCTTTCCGGACACAGTTCATATTCTCATGCAAGCAATGACGAACAAATAAAGTGCTTTTATCTCCTTATCTTGGGACAATCAAGGAAGTGCTTGGTCGCTGTTCTAGATTTTAGATAGTTATATGGATTTAGTCACCCGAATCATTATTAAGATTAAAGTCCTTAATGATAATTGGAACCCAGATTGTTGCTTCAATGGTGGGAGGAAGTGAGGAAGTATGAAGAGAGTTGGAATATAAAGATGAGCATATAAATTCATGATGTTATTGGGTCTTTAAAGGTTTGTCCCTAAGATAGTGATCCCTTTCCATGTGTGTATGCTCATTGTTGACTTCTCTGTGAGCATCAAGCAAGTCAAACTGTACCCATTATGGTGCAATCTGTTATGTTTATAAAATTTTACTCAAGAATATGCCAATACGTCTATTCCTGGGACTGCCTTGTTTCAAGGAACATTCAAGTGCAACCTTGGAGTTTGCCGTGGTGTAGGCAAGTGGAAAGAAACTACACAGTGCACACATGATCCATTACATCTGGTAAACTAGGCCTCTTGAAATGTTTCACCTCCTTGAACACTCAGTGGCTGCCAGAGTGGCTAACTGAATGATCATTGACCAATTTATTCATTGGCATGATGCTTTAATTCACATTTAGTTCAAAAAAACCTGATACCCTTAAAAACTTGCTGCAACAAGCTTATGCCTAATTGTGAGGCACCTTGGAGGAGACATGCCCTGATTTCATTTGCCTTGGCAATGGGAGCATCAATAATCATTTGTCTCAAATTACGAAGGAAAGAAATAATCAGAATGTTATACAATGTAACATCTCTAGTTTAAAATAAAATATGAAGTTATAACTTATAAAGGACTTCAGGCATATTACGGTGCATATACTTTAGTTTAATAGAGGCAAATCCTGTGCAGACCATAAAATTAGTGACCAGGATTGGACGATTGGAACAATTCACATTGTGAGGTGTGGAGCTTCATAAATCTCAGAATCAATGAAGGGGGTTTCTTGAGAACTCACCGAAAGGGAGGCAGAGAGGGGGAAACATATGATGTGAATGTGTTGAAAGTTGAAACCAAGACTCTATGATAGATATGGATTATATCTATTTTGAATGACTAAATAAACATGTTAGAAATCTGACATGGGGAACAAACTGCAAGCTTGTTCTTAGATATAAAGGATCATTTTATCACAAAAACTACGGTTGTAATGTGGTTATTGGCCTATGAATGACTTTAACAATCTTTAGCAGACCCATATCAAATAAAAGCCTTTTGGCTTGAAATGTGGACAAAACATAAGTTCACCATACATTTTCCCAAAATTTAATTTTACTTAAGACAATGGACATGACAAAGATTAAAACTCTGTGACCCATACTAAGTTTATTATAATCTAACCTCTAAACACAAAATCTTATTTGCTTTTAGTAGGAGTTAGTTTACAGTCGTCAAAGATACCTTTTATGGCAAACAACTTGGTAACTTTTCTATTAAAAAAGTAGTTTGTATGAATTTGAAGATTTCTGTGCTGCAACTGAAGGGGTTTCATTGGTTTATTTATCCACTGCTCAACGAATAGGACTACCTTCTAACTGTTTGATGTAGTTGTTTTTTAGATTTTCTGCCAAGAGTTTTAAAAAAGCGAAGTAAATAAATATCGCATGTTCACTTTGAATGGGTCATTGCAGATATTTAAAGTATATATGCTGAAAATTTTCAGGTGTTATACTGCTGCATATTACGAAGACAAAAACTATTCAAGATTGGCTCCATTTGGCGGGTTCGCATTCATGGCTGCTTGGGGAAGCTTGCTTTTCTGATATGAACACCCTTTTTCGTTTGTGATGTACGTATGGAAACCTATATCTAAAATGTTGATACTTGCTCAGTTTCTTTGGATAAAGCAGCTGCTCAGATATTCCATCTGTACGCCCTTTTCTGATTGTCTATAATGGACTGAACATTGGGCAGCTACAAATAATTCAGACTCGAAATTAAGTGGGGTGTGTGACTGTTTGGCAATCTCTTATGCTTGCTTAAATGTACGCATGTTTAAAGTGATTTTAGATGAAGGAGGGAAATCTTTCGCTGAAAAAAATTGAGGGCAGAAAGATGTTTATGGAACTCTGTAACAGGGGTCTGTTGAATTTCACTTTTAGTGTCTTATTTTTTCCCCTAAGCGCAGATATCTTTTTATTAGAAGGAATTATATTTGAAAGATCATCGAACACTAAAAGTGAGCAGTTCTTAACGAGAAGTCACTTTAGAGTATTTAAATTGACATAAAAGTTAGTCTACATCAATTGCCAAATGGGTCAATTTGGGCTACGTTTTAGGTTTTTTTGTAAAGAAAAACATACGCTGGACCCTTGTTTTGGGAGGCCCAAAACTATTACAGATGCTAACTAAAGTGTCTTCTTCTGATACATTACTCAAAGGAACCACCAAAAAATAGAGTGTGGATCATCTGGCTAAAAGAATGAATAAGTAAAAGTCCCCCTTTTTTTTGCCGGGTGTAAAAGTAGAAGTCCCTTTTGAACTCTAGCCTCTTAAATAGGTTAAAAAATCATTATTCCCTGCACAACATTATGATTTTTTGGCCATAAGGCATAACATAATGATTTTATTTCATTTCTGAACTTTGAAATGTATAATGGAAAGTGATAACGAATGAAGTTTTATGTAGGGATGAAATTTATATATTTAGCTTTATATATTTATCAATTATTATCCAATTTCTTAACTAAATAGACATGGATGATCTTTTAATAAAAGACTTGATGTAAATTAAGTCTCCAAAACTCGTTGGAACTAAATCTCATGCCTTAAGTTGCTTATTGACACTAACACATATACCTGTTAGGATTACATAATTATCATATTATTTGAAATTTCATTAAAAGAACCAAATGAAGAAGCATTACGTAACTAGACTTTAGTATGATTGATTAATGTTTTGTTAAAAAGTGGAAGGCCTTTAGAAGAGCAAGATGGCTCTCACGTAAGAATCACAAGTCCTCCACTTTTCATGCATTTTAATATATATCGATCCATGACGTGTATTATATATACGGTGACGGACTCAGTATCCAAGTTTAGGGGTGTAAACAATTTTTAAAAAGATTAGTGTGATTTATTTTTAATATCTTTTGAGAAGAATTTGAATAAAAATTTAGTGGGTTTAAAATTAGTAAATGAGTGTGTGCAAAATAAATCACATAGAACTAATATATACATAATTTTTTGGAAGTCAGGGGGTGCGACTGAACCAGGTGGACTCCACCTAGGTCCGCCTATGATTATATGTATACATATATTATTAAATCTTCAATGGTCTATGTTAGAATTTTGATGAACAAAAAGAACTTGTTTTTATGTGATTAAAGGAAAATAGTGGTCCTATTAAAGCATAAATGAAGCACTAAATAATGTGAACAAAAGTAAAGTTGATACAAAAGAAAAAGTGTGAATAACAAAGTGCATGAAATAAGTAAATAAATAAATTAGATTATCTGTGAAAATAGTATATAACTTACATAACTAATCATAGTGCACTACTTTATGACGCTTTGGTCACATGTCTTCAACTAAAATAAAAAGGGCAAACTCAATTCATTTATTGAATTTTTTGGCCAAAAAAATAATTTATTATACTTATTTAATTATTAATGAAAATAAAAGGGTAGTGCACATTTTTAGGGTGTAAAATTGGCCTTTAGACATGAGAGTATGGTTTCTACAATTTTGTGGTTACTTATTGCAATTCATTGTCTTTAAGTCGCCCTTATCTACTAGGTTTGCCGATTCCTTTTTTTGACAAAATTGTATTATGGATTAATGTAAAAAATAAATATATAAAAATAAAATTTAATTTAATCGTTATATTAAAGTTACAATTGTATTGTAATATTAATAATTTACAAATGTTTTTAGTTTATAAATTTATTCGATGTGCTTTTCATTTCTTTGTCATAGGATCCTCCATTGATTTTTTTTTAATTTCCTACTTCATAAAATAAATATGAAGCATTGCTTTTCTTAATTCTTCCTAATGTTATGGGTATTTTGTTAATTTATGTTTTCTAATGATAATGCGAAAAAGTCTCCCCACAAAGTATAAACAATAGAATATAAGATATTGTATTATTAAAATTATTATTTTTAAAACATACAAATGTCAAAACCGACTAGGGTGTTTGGATTAGCTTTTGAAAAGTGATTTTACATAATTCAAGATAAATATGTGAGAGGAATTTTATTTCGATTTGCATGAAAGTGCTTCTAGTAACGGCCATTTTAAATAAATAAGAAAATAAAAAAAACTTTAATATTTATAAGAATTAGTCTAAGTATGTTTAAAAAGTAAATAACATTTTAATTGATTTATTTAAAACTCAAGAAATCAATATTTTAAGATTATAGATAAAGATGTGCTGGTAAGCTTAGTTATATGCATCTTTTCAATGCAGAATTTAAAACTCCCTTCTCCAGCAGCATTTTTTTTGGTACAAATGAGGGCAGAAGGCCTAACAACAACAAAAGCACACTATTAACAAAAACAACCTATTGAGGATTAAATTCCATACAATCATTAACAGCTAATGTTCCCAAATGCTTCCAAAATTATCAAATAAAGGAGGTCTCATTCTCTAATTAATTCCCCAATGAGGGATTTTTTCCAATTTTCCTTTTTTTTTATGATTTGATTAGATTAATGAATGGAGAGGAATGAAGTGAGGGAAGTGAAGTGAGAATAAGAAGAGGATTTTGGGGGGAAGGACTAAAATAAGAACAAGTTGGCATAAGTGGGGACATGTGAGTTATGGATGAATAATGAGAATGGGAATATTTACATCTCATCCATGTAGAAAGGAAAATGAATCAAAAGGCCTTCACCAAAAAAAAAATGAATCAAAAGGTAGTGGTTTATGGTATAGAAGTGCATTATTACACATTGGAACCTCACTTGTTACAAAAGAAAAGTGGACTCTGCAGTCTTCAGTCATCCCTATTGATAGGATGACCCCACTTTCTCTCACTCACCTTTACCTGCTCACATTTTCATTGGATTCTATATTCTCATATTCATTCTTCTGTACAACCTTTTTTATGTATATTATATCAAATTATATGAATCACCATCATCTGAATACTTTTAACTATACTTTTGAGAAATCCATTGTACTTATAGGGCATCACATGACAGTGTCAACGCATGTAACACAAGCTCCACAGCTTCTCTCCCTCTAATCAAATGGGTAGGTAATAACTCAACCTTCTAATCTAGTGGTATGATATTTGAAGATCACGCGTTCGATCCTACTGTTATAAATTCAGATCATTAGTGTGTATCATTGAATTAAAAAAAGGGAGGCAGGTAATAACAACCTGACTTGTCTATCTATGGCTTCATACTAGTAGGCTGCAAAACACTTGTCTATCTATGGCTTCAACATCATGCAACACTTCAATCATTCTTTCGTCTTTTATTCTCCACCTCAAATCTCAAGTTCCAACGAAAACACATCATGTTACCCAACAGCAATCATTCTTCATATTTTCTCATTTTCAAGTTACACTCGACTGAACAATAGCAGACACTGAGCTGATATTCATGCGCATTTGGCTAGAGTTGAATTTCTCTCCCATAACACTTTACTTGACACTGAGCATTGTTTCTGATTATTATATTTATTTCCATTTAACTTGCAAGATGCCCAATGAAGGATATATCTGTTATGGTCTTCTCAAGCAGCACTTTGTGCAGAGAGTAGGAACGTTGAAGACAATTCTCCATAAACATGAAACATTATATGAAGTGAATATATAATGATATAATGATAAAGCAGCATAAACAACCAAATGAACATTAGTACAAAGCGGAATTCCAGTTATCATTCTGAAAGTTAATACTCTACCTAACCCCACCAAATATAACATCATTATTAATACATTCCCAACTTCCCAAAAAAAAATATATATTCAGAGAGAGCCCACAAGTAATAAATATCTTCAGCTAATCTCCCATCCTGACCCTCCCTTTCGACCTCCCTTCACTTTTTACACAGAAAAAGCAGCCCTAATGCGTAAATAAGTTTCTTTCATATATATATATATATATATGTCAGTTCCCTTCAATCATCCTCGGAAGCATATCAAGCTGGAAACTCACAGGTTCCATATCCTGCACACCCAAATAATTTAGCACTTGTTAGCATCTAAGAATAATATTTTAGTATTTACTATGAATGACTCCAAAATTATGAAACTCCTACAATAACTCATCCTTGTTATAAACTGGGAAACCAAGTTGGTCTTTTCTTGCCCCAAGAGTGATAAAACCAACTGGGAAACCAAGTTGGTCTTTTCTTGCCCAAGAGGTCATTTTGGAATCCTATGATTGCATGTGAACGACCCAAAAGTGACAGACAGACAGACAGCTCAATCTTTTTGACTCTCTGTCCCCGAATTTCACCAATTCTAAATTTTTTTCTTACCATTTTAATACTCGCTCCAATGTACTAGTACAGTCCCTAGCAAAATTTCACATGGTTGTTCATGTTTACCGTATAAGCAGCATGTATATTTATGGAAAATTGAGGTGTTCTCAACAAACAAAATGTATAGGACCTCATATTATCAATGTAATCTTTTAATAAATATTTTGTATTATTGAAGCTTTCCATAAATATATCTTTTATTTGAAAACTACCAGTAAATTTTCCTATATATATTAAATTTACCATCGGTAAAACAAAAGTTTCAGTAAAGGACAGACATTTTCGCCAACCAATGCAGTGTTAGCCTAATGATCATGCCATCCAAAAAACATACACTCTACCCAATAAAGGCGCGCCACGTCATAACCAAAGATTCCCTTGCTTTCAATCCTATCACATGCCTTTTTGACGTTTTCACTGCCTGTCGTAGACTTATTAACCCCACCAATGGCACTCACCTCAGCTCACGTTAGCATTTGAGTGTTCCACTTTTATAATCTAAGCCAGATCGGAAGAATCTACCGAGATATACTACGCCAGGCTAGGAGTTAAGAGTAGGGTTTCAATAGGATACTTACTAGGCTGTTGCGTGACCACGTACGACGCTCCTCCAAAGTAGCAGCTCCCACCCGCGCGTGCCTTCATCTGATAGTAACTGTTGAAAGCATACGAGGCGTGCGCCTCGAGTGTGTTAGGATTGAAACAAGTGGTGCCTGGTTGAATCTGACGGCAATCAGCACCTCCCTCACCACAAGCATAGTCTAGAGCCGCCTGCAGCTTCTCTTTCCCGGCGTCCGGATTTGCCACACACCACGAGGTTGCCATAGTGCTCTTGGACACCCCTCCTCCGCCGTTGACGGGAGCGGCGGGAGTCGGCGATGTCTGCGGCTGGCCACTTACCGGAGACGACGACGAAGATGACGGTTGCCCATGGTAGTTCCGGAGACCTTCCACTGTTAAGGGAATATCGTAGACCTTCTTCTCATCGGGGTAGAACAAACCGAAGTTCCTCTCCGATGTGGGGCCCGGCTTCTGGTTCTCGTTGAACATAGCGAACAGATAAACGGTGAGATCTGCTTTGGGTCTAAGAGGGGTCCCACCACCGGTGAGGATCTTACGGACGAGATTGCCGTTGTAAGCGGCGGCGTTCTCTACGCTTGCACCCACCTCGTTCTTGTCTCCCTTGGATGGCCATCCCGTTTCGGTGACAACGACCTTAAGATCATCATATTTCAGAGCAGACAGAGCGGCGAAAACGGCGTCGATTTGAGCGTCGAAGAGGTTGTAGTACCTCAACCCGTTACCCGGATCCACCGTACCCGGGTTGTCCCTGAACAAGGCGTAGTCTAAAGAGATAACGTCAGCGTTAGACTCGTAAGCGAAAAAGGGGTACACGTTAACCATAAGATACGACCCCGTCTGACGGAGAAATGCCAAAAGGGGCTTGAAAACGGGTTCGATGAGTTCGGGTCGGAATGACCCAGCTGAAGCAGGGTACGAGTTTCCCAGAGCACTGAGAGCAATGGGGGAAGAAACCTTGATATCGGAGTGAAGGTTGTACTTGACGAGAGCTTGCTGAATGTTTCTCATGGCGGGGACGAGGAACTTGGTGGTGCCATGGGGATCCACGAACACTTCGTTACCGACGGCAATGGCTTCGATCTGGGTGTGAGGGTGATAAGCGGCGACGTTTCTCTGGACCCATGAGTATGCAAATGAGGGATTTTTAGCTGCCTGAAAGAGTTGCTCGTTGGGCAGATCTACAGTGACCTTGATGCCGGAACCGGACAATGCTTTGAGAACGGCAGCGTCAGTGTCGTAAACCTTCGTGCGCTCTATTCCCTGAGATTTCATCAGCTGAACTACCTTCACCGCCGACGGAAGATTGTTCGGCACACGACCATAGTTCACCCCTATAGAACCAGCATCTGTAAGAAGAAACAAAAAAACCGACAACCTCCTTAGTCCTTAGCATTGTTTATCAAAACCCATACAAAATGAACAGAACCCGATGAAGCACAATGCGACTTGTGAAGTTTCGACAAGGCAGGCATTGCATTACCTGCAAAAGAGCGAAGCGAGATGAGAAAGAAGATGACGGAGACAATGAGGGGCTTCATGCTCTGGTTCTGGTGGTAGAAACAGAGCACGTGAGGGATGAAGACGAAGAAAAGAATGTGGAAACTTTGGCGCTGTAATTTCTGTCTGGTATTAGCGTAGTGTGAGGGGAAATGAGGAAGTAGTGCTCTTTTTATCTGTGGACGGCTTGAGAGGAACGAGGGAAGGAGGGACCCACATTGTGGCAGCGACAGATGCCAGAGGACAGAGAAGGATGGGGACCAGATTAAACGCAAGTTGAGGGGGAGGGCGATGAGACAATGGAGACAGTTGAGGGGGAGGGCGATGAGACAATGGAGACGGTGTTTGGTTTGATGGAGGGGAGAGGGAGGGGATGGGTAGAAGGGAAGGGTATAAAGTTATTTTTGGGGTGTTTGAGAAAACTTCTCAACACCCAAAAAGTACGTTCAACAGTATTTTTCTGTAAAATGAGATAAACTTCTTCACACATTTATCTCGTAAATGGTAAAAATACTTCTCTACCGTTTTACCAAACGGACCCTTTGTTTGGTTTAGTTAGAAGGGAAGGAAGGTGAAAGATTTTTAATGATATTTTGTTTGGTTTTAGAGGGAAAGGGAGGGAAGCTAATAAACAATTTACCATTTTACCCTTATAGGTTAATTTTACACAAACCATAGGATTGACAACGCATATTGGGTGCAGTTCTCTGTGATTCTCCTCAATCAATTGATTCCATAAGTCGGGTGCAATTGATTTTGGTCTCAATTGAACCCTCGTTCAAAATGTCCAACATTAAAGAAAGCTTTGCAGGTTGCATTAAATTCCTTTTCGATTCAGAATAAGGGTCAGACATACAAGTATACCTATGACCTCTCAGCCAACAACATGGGAAGTAAGGTGAAGATGAAATCGATGGTTCCGTCAAAAGAGCTCTGTTTCTCCAAATCATCGAGAGCAATGAGGTTGATGTTGTAATCGGCGAGACCTTGAGCTCCGATGATGAAATTTTCCTCGATAGCGTTGCCAAGGAAAACCGACTTCTGAGTTTCGCTCTCCATGAGACCTTCGTTAGTCAAGTCATGAAAGAACACAAAGAGAAGCTGATCGAGGTTGACGGAACCCAAAGTGGAATCGACGCATTGCTCTTGATGCCTCATGGAGGAAGATGAAGAAGAAGAGGGTATCGGGTGGAATAAAAAAATGTGTCAGGGAACAAAAAGAGAGGGAACAAAAAGAGAGGGAGGGAAGGGAAGAGAGAATGTTATTTTTCATTCCCTCCCCTCCAAAAAATTCAAACCAAATAAGGGAAGGGTCTCATTTAACCTCCCATTCCTTCCTTTCCCCCAACCAAACACACCCTTAGGGTCCGTTTGGTTCAAAGAAGAGGAGGAAATTGGATGGAAATGGAAGAGAATGGAATGGAATGGAACGGAAAATTTTTAGGATGTGTTGTTTGGTTGGCAGTGGAAAGAGAGTAGGAAAATTGTATGTAATGACTATACTGCCCTTAATAACAAATGTAAAATGTTTTTATAAATATAAGTATTTATACAAATTTAACTTATTTATATTTATTCTTTAATATTTAATTATATTATATTTATTAATTATATATATTTATATATTTATTTAATATATATTATTAATTATTATACGATGAGGTGAACTATTCACCTCAT
>JANTPZ010122109.1:0-20018 GCA_025593235.1 Vachellia pachyceras | reverse complement strand
GCAGAGAGGCATGTTGGTTATCTTACTTGTTGCTGTAGCTCAGTCCACTATTTTGGCTAACTTGAGACCTATTCTAGTTTTATTGCATCAAGACCACAATATTGCAAAAGAAGCCGGAGTATATGCTCGTTACATGATCCCAAGCCTTTTTGCTTATGGTCTTCTTCAGTGCAACATTAAGTTCCTACAGAACCAGAACATAGTCTTTCCTATGGTTCTAACTACTGGAATCTCAACCTTAATACACATCTTTTTCTGCTGGGTTTTGGTTCTAAAAGCTGGCCTTGGCATCAAAGGAGCTGCCATCGCATTTTGCATTTCAAATTGGATTAGTTTGCTATTGCTAGCACTTTATATCAAGTACTCTTCTTCATGCAAGAGGACTTGGACGGGCTTTTCAAGAGAATCCGTTCATAACATTCCCCAATTCTTCGGACTTGCTCTTCCTTCAGTTCTCATGGTCTGGTACGATTCTTATCACTGAAGCTTCTTTCAGTATTTTCACAAATGAAAAAAAAACGCGGAAAGCAAAATAATAGCTTATTCACTCAAGGGTCAAATATAATGGTTCTTCTTCTATATTGGGTCAAATGATAGCTGATATAGCTGTTGAGATTTTTCCTTTACTGGAACAGCTTAGAAGCATGGACGTTTGAATTGATGGTGATACTGTCTGGGACTTTTCCTAATCCAAAACTAGAAACTTCAGCTTCTTCTATATGGTAAGTCTTTCCGTTAGGAGCTATGCTCTTGTTTGTGCTAAACTCTTTATGGCATCTACACACATTCCTTATGTAATCTGAACTCCTTCCGCAGTCTTAGTACAACTAGTACGCTTTGGATGTTGCCCTTGGGAATTGGGGCTGCTGCTAGGTCAGTTGTCTTTTGGTAGAAACTTTTACCAATTTGGTATCAATAGTCCTTATAATTTAATTGAATTTTGATTTTGTTTCTGTAATTTTAAATCATTGATTTTAACCCTTATAGTTTTATAAAGATTTGGTTTGAGTTTAACAATTGATCTTTGCATTTTTAACAAATTTTGATTTAGTCCCTATATTAAACACAGACCAAGTTCTTATAAAACTTCAATGGTGATTTTTACATTTTTTATCATACAAAATAATTCCATTGGAAATTTATACATGGCTTTTAGTGTAGCAAATATTAATTCGATGCTCGTGTGGACCTTGACAATTTTTATTTTGCATCTCAACTCAAACAGTACAAGGATATCAAACGAACTTGGGGCTGGCAATCCAAAAGCAGCACAATTAGCTCTTAAAGTCACCTTATTCATTGCTCTCATAGTGGGAGTTTTCGAATTTTCTATGCTAATGCTATTAAGGAATATTTGGGGTGAGGCATTTACCAATGTACAAGAAGTGGTGAAATATGTAGCATCCTTGCTTCTAATTGGGGCAAGTATCACCTTTATAGATTCAATTCAAACTGTACTCTCAGGTACTGATATTGCTTCTGCTAATTAAAATTTTGAGTTTAAAATGTGCATATAACTTATTCTTAATCTTCAAATGGGAAAGGAATATCATGTTATATTTATATAATACTCTCTACAATTCTAAATATAAACCTCTATATGTAGTGTAATTTACTCTACAAATAGGAACTTATATTTAGAATATGGCGAAGTACTACATTTACACAAGTCTGCGGCCTATGTTTATGTGTATGTGAAACTTCATTGATAAGAAATTTGGCAATATTTCGTGTATAAGGTGTTGCAAGAGGATGTGGTTGGCAGAAGCTTGGTGCATTTGTGAATCTTTGCACATATTATCTTGTGGGTATTCCGTTTGGTATATTCTTTTCTATTGCCCTACACATGAAAGTAAAGGTAAGGTTCCATCGATTTCCATTGCTCTCCACATGAAACTACTTATTATGAATAATATTCGGTTACTACTTGTTTCGAATAATATTTGGCTTGTTGAACAAATAGGGCCTCTGGATAGGTATCGTATTAGCACTAATTGTACAAGTCGTATGTCTTCTACTCATAACCATGTGCACTAACTGGGAGAAAGAAGTAAGCCATACTCTTGTATCTTCAATTTTTTGTTGTGGGGTGAGCTGAGTTTCCTAACGAAAGCATTCATTTTCTAGGCTATGAATGCTGCAATAAGGGTGCAAGGTCCCAGCGTCCCAGCAAGTAACAACCAAAATGTTACTAACGGATGGAGACATGGTTCTGAAAGTTGCGATTTTAGCATATGAAATGAAAGACACCCAGATATGCAACAAAACTCAACTACAATGCATATGTAGCTGTGGATTAGTTATTTTTCAGTATGGAAATGTAAATCAAAGTATGAGAAACAGAAAATATTGTCAGTTCTGTAATTGATGACTTATACTCTTGTCCATTGAGTATTACAGGAACGCTTAAAACATTTGACTGACACAACATTGGCTCCTTGAAATAACCGTAAAGGCAAAAAACCCTGGCACCATTTCTATAAGTACTCGTATTCAGCTTAGATAAATGGAATGACAATCTGTTTGGAAGCACCTGACAACATTTTATGTTTGTATAGCAAACAATTCTCACAATAACTTTTGCAGGCAGCAGATACAACAAGGGCTAAAGAAAATGCCCTCACAAATTACTAGTGGGATGCCTTTCATCAACCACAATTAACCCCCGCCCCAAGAAAAGGGATAATTTAATAATGCAACAGTTATTTTGGGTCCCCAAACTAAAATTCAAGTGAGATGTTAAGTTTCCATGATTGCTACCTTCTCCTTTATACATCTACACATCCATTGCAGCTTTAATAGAGAAACACAGGTGAGGAGGGCTATGCAGCAATTGTAGTCATGATCTAATGGCTCCTGTATTGGAATTTTCATTCCGGATGCTGAAATTCTAGATCTAATTTTCTTTTCAGATGTGATCTGTCAGCGCTGCAAAACAAAAGGAGGGATTAAAAATTAGTTAGCATCATTAACATGGATTAAATAATAAAAAAGATCCGGCACACTGCCAGCTGTAGTGAAAATATATTGTTACAAAAGTAGCATAAAACAGATTCAATTTCTCTAATGTAGCAGTTATTTTCTCACAGGTACGATCAGTATGGCGGATATTCACGCATCAAAGGTTCTGTGCCCATATTAAAGCATATTGAAATGAAATATGCCTAAGCAATAATTATCCATCTATAACCAGGTTGTCTTGCTACTTTATTTGCAATCATATATCACAAGGCAAGCATATTTTACGCCCAGACCTTTTACTCCGTGCTGTTACTAAGATTAAAGTAATTGTTGTGTTTTTTTTTGGTTTTTTTTTGGGGGGGGGGGGAAGGGGGGGCTATGTATCCACATGAGTTTTAGGGATAACATTTTCAACTTGGATGATTTTAGCAGAAGGATTGCGGCTTAATATGCAAACTAAAATTATAACCTGTTTGGCCAGTTAAATGATTAATATTGCTTTACCTGTTAATTGTAGGCCTACTGCTTGGAGGATTCAATCCAAATATAGAAAAGTCCATTGACGTTGCAGCTGGATCATTCTTGCCTGTATTATCACCAGCCTTCTGTGTGTAATCACCAACATTATCATCAACTTTATCTCCTTGTAATGCATTTCCTTCAAGTCCATCACGCCCTGGCATCACTCTCCTAGACTTCCGAGGAGGTGATAAAACAGTTGGGCCCTCATGTGGATTGAAATCAGAAGTCTTAAGATCCTTCTTTGAGGCAGGTCTAGGAAGCTTATCAGAATCCGTGGGCAGAGGCACAGAGGAAAAATACCTAAAGGAAAAGAGAAGACTAAATATGCAATAGAACACAGTTATTGAAATCTTTATATGATGTTAAGACGCATAACATACCTGTGCTCTAATGCCTGTTGCACTGAAATTCTAACTTTAGGATCATATGTAAACATCCTTGACAACAAATCTAAAGCATCATCACTTGCCATTGGGAATAAAGAACGCAAAGGAGGAGCTGGAACATATTGGTATTCAACATAATCAGGAAGGTATACTATATCAGCCCACTGAGAAGCTGTTGGTGTCCCAAATGCAGCAAAAATCTTTCCTAATTGATCAATATCACTTGAACCCTATCAAGATTAAGAAAATATGAGAAAACTGGTTATAAATTTCAAATGATCAATGATTGATTATTAGCGCATAAAGAAGCACAAGAATAAAATCAGCCAACAAAACAAATTACATCATCAAAGTACAATAAGTTCTTTTAAAAAACAGATTAAACAAATGGCCAATATGATGAAACATGAGAGCTAGATATCACATTAAATCAATGGTCAATATATAATATCAATTTAACCAGCAGCTTATTCAAACGGGAATATGAACAGTTTGATAAGGTTAAGTAAATTTTTCTGTAGAAAATGGACAAATGATTACGCTCAAGAGATCAAAATCCATTATCTCAAGATAAATATCCAAATGTATCAATTGATTCTACCTAGTCGCTGAGAATCTTCCTTTACCTGCAAAAAGGGCCGACGAAGCAGAAGTTCAGCAAATATACAAGCTGCAGCCCAAACATCAACCCCTGACCCATACTGTTTAGCCCCAAATAATAGCTCAGGTGCTCTATACCACCGAGCGAACACCTATTCACAGAATAAGCACAAGTGTCAAGCATGGAGATCCACACACTTGAAGAAAGCATATAAGATTAACCTTGAAATGAAGCAGGGCATGCTTGATAATATGCAGCAGTTACTAATAGAAACAATTAGACTGATTGGAGTGTGTAACAAAACATTTGGCAAGCCATTTAAGTTGTAAGCAAGCTTCATAAATTTCACTATTCACATATTCTACTCAACTCCTGTGCGTCACCATGAGATGATGATCCAAGTGAACAGAAAACCTAGAAAACAAGCAATCAAAATTAACCCTTCTTCCTCCAATTACAAGTTTTGAATCAGCAAAAGTTTTCTTTTCTTACCCTGTTTGCCCATTTTGAATGGCAATAAACAATAGAAAGTAATTTATAGAAAAATTATTTCAGACACAGACCAGCTGCTATTATGAAGATTTGAAGGTATAGTCCACAGGTTTCCAGCCTGCATTTGCTTAAAAAAGAACTACTTGATCATATTAGGCCAATCACTGTAGTGTAAGTTCCCTACTAGTTGTGCATTATGTAACATCCAAATAAAAGGGAGAATTGCTAAATTATTGCAAGAGAATCCGAAGAAAGTGGGATAACAAACAGAATTCAGTGAATTATCAATTCAAAGGCTTACACAGAAAGTTGAGTTCTATTTAAAAGAAAGGAACTAATCCCGAGAGCCAAGAAGTCAATGAATAGGTGCCCACATTGAAAGGGATCAATGCACTCTGAATAAAGAAGCAAACCTGATGAGTAAACCTTCGATCTGGGCTCCCAAATATCCTTGCTAAACCAAAATCTGCAAGTTTCAGCTGTCCATTTGGTCCTATCAACAAGTTATTTGGCTTCATATCCCTAAAGATTTATTAGCAAACTTTTCATTCATCACTAGAAAGCATGTAATATATATTTAGTGAGGAAAAAGTAGCAAGCTTTACCTATGCAAAACCCATTTCTTGTGGCAATAAGCAAGACCTTTAAGTGTCATTTGAAGGTAGGATTTTATATCAGCTGGTGAAAGAAAAATATTTCGATCTCGTATAACAGCTTCAAGATCCGTCTCCATGAATTCAAACACTAGATGCAAATTCCCTTTATGTGGAAATGCATCAATTAACTCAATAATATTGGGATCTTTGAGCTCTTTGAGCAGTTTAATCTCTCTAAGAGCTGTAAAATTGACCCCTTCCTTCTGCTTGCCGAGTCGAATTTTTTTAATCGCAACTGTCTGTCCTGTCTGTTCAAGCATTGAATTCATTTTTATAAGAGCAGCAACTGATGAAAGGATGCCACCCTTGTGTCAACAAAGGGGAAGATATTCTTGTTCATACCCTATGCCACGTATTCAAAGTCCAGAAAAGACAAGAAAATAAACACCCTATGCGAGTCATTGGAAGACGCACAAGCTATCAAAAATCAACCAATAAAGATCGTCATTCACACTAAGATCGAAATGTCTTTTCAGAGTCATCATCACTGACCCAATTTTCTCCCTTTTCGTTTTTAAAATCATCTTTCTACGAACTGCAAGATAAGTTTGTTCCAAAATAAACTAAAAATGAGCATAAAAGCAGCTGGTTTAATTCGGGGTTACCTTTGTATCAATGGCTTTGTATACGACTCCATAGGTACCTTCACCGAGGACTTCGCGCCTCAGATATCTATCGGCAACTTTCTTAGACCCGTCGAAGTCTGACATTTTCACCCCCACAATTTTTTGTCCTGATCGTATTATCGAAACTAATTCACGTTAAAAATTAAGAATTTGCAAGTGAAACATTGCCAACTAATTAGGGCTTTGGCGAGAAAAGCAATCAAGATGCAAGAAAGCCGTTGAGAGCCCCTCAAGCTTTACTGAACACTGGAAGCAAGGCTAGCAAAAAGTGGAAGAAGCAGAAAGCCGCCCCGACTCGTCTCTTCCATCCCATTTTATTGGTTAGGCCCAGCATACTATGAACGGCATGCCGTTTTCCCTGAACGGAAGGGCGCATCTAAACCCTCGATTCATGAGATCGTGGCCATCCATTTCTTCCCCATGACACCTGTTTTACACATTTTTCAACTATAATGTCTCAACGGTGTCGTTTGGCCGAAAATGCAGCCTATGTACTTCTTTTATGATGACGACGATGTACATAATTGTAGCAGTGGGCAAAAAAATTATGAGAATATTAGTAATAGTAATAATGATGAGATGGGTTGTGGCAGCGTCTTTTGAGGGCTTAATGGTTTCCCACAACGCAAAAGGTCTTTCTTATCCCTCGTTTTGTGAGCGGAAGATGTTTTTGATAAAAGTAAAAGTAGGTCTTAATGGCTTGTTTGGGGGATGCCTCCCAAAATCCATTCGTGCGCTTACCGAAATAAAATTCCTCTCATATATTTATTTTAGAATCTGTAGTTGTTCTTTCAATAGATTTTCCAAACAAACACATTGAAGTTTTATACAAATTTTAATTAAAATCTTAATTTTAATATAAAAATACTAAAACTACCCATAACCAAAAAAGAACTCATTCCCATCGTATCCACAGCTAACAATCACATGGGAAAATCTTCCACGAGCAAAATCAAACCCAACAATAATGTCATCTAAGAGCTTCATCAAGCCAAACACCATCAAAAGTGGAGATAGCTGTCGCAGATCTGAAGTGGGAAAGGCTTAGCAAAGAAAGCCATCGCAAGTTGTTTAATTTGCCGTTGTCATCCTCCACCGCCTTCACCGTCATCCTAACATCATTTGTTGTCCTTGCCAAAGAAGAGGAAGACGATGATTTTTCCTATTTCGTCAAAGAAGGAATGGGTATATCAGAGAGGGAGGACCGATAAGAAGACGCAATTGGAGATGAAGGTGAAAATCTCACGCCATCAAAGACAGACAAAAAAACCCTCTTCATTCTTCACCGGAGATGAAGATGAAGCTTACATTTCCTGTTATTGTGTGTGCTGGAGAGGAAGGGTGGAGCTGTAAAATAATAAAATGTTTGAAATGGAAAGAAATCCCACCTCCATAAAACTCGTGGTTTGAGTTTCATGGGATGGGCTATGGAGTCCAATTCCAACCTTTTTTAATACAAATTCTGTAGAATTGAGTTTCAACTAGGACTTGAGCATAAATCCGATGATCTAGTCCTAGGTAAAATTGAACTATGACTAGCTTGGACTCTTTGAGTTTGACTGGATGGGGGACTAAGTCCTTGGACCTAGTGGTGTAGTCCAATCTGACCCAACTTTTTTTCAAGCTTAACTCACCCAGATAGATCTCAATCCGTAATCCTCAAGTCATCAGTTCATCTCATCTTTGTTTTCTCGCCTCTGCATACTAGTGATCACGATAGCTCCATCACCGTTGCCCAAGCCCCAGTTCCATCGCAACAGCTCAAGCTCCAACGCGTTCTCTCCTCAGTGGTACTACTACAAAATGGTGATTTTACGTCCCTCTTTCAAATCTAGCAGTAAAAGAATGGACTTGAGAGGGATTATCAATACTAGAAAAAACCTTCTCACATCCGGCAATAAAGGATTGGATGTGAGAAGGGTACCTTCTAGACCTCTCACGTCTAGCCAACGTTAGTGGATGTGAGAGGGCTTTAAAAACCTCCTCAAATTCTGAGTCGCGGACCATCTCCTTCTCCTCTCCTATTCCATAGTGCAGCTCCCTCCTTCCTTCTCTCATATCTAAGACAGCTCCCTCCTTCGCTGCTGCTTAAAGAGAAGCTTCTCAAGAATGGTGCCTCTCACTGGAGAAGTACTTGGCTGCCATGTAAAGATTCGTTCCATGCCATCGAAGAAGAAGGCCTCCTCGACCCTAATGACGCTTCCCAACGCGGCCTCACCGGACGATGCTATTTTCTCCGCGTTATATAGTTTTTAAATAAAATTTACTACGAAATCTCGTGTTAATATTTGATTTATAGTCAATCATGGTTTCATCTCCTTGTTCGCCAAATCTCTGGTGAAAAAAAAAAATACGAGAGTAACAAATCAATAAAATATGGGAGGTTTTGGTGTATAAAATCTACGAGAATTCTAAGAATCTTCTAATTCTGCATATGTCATCCACCGGATGCGTATATTCTATTCAGTTAACTGACTGTTAACATTTTTTATTGATGATTTACTCATCTGTAAAATTTCATCTGCTTTTTAATTCCAAGTTAGGTTGCTGTTAGTTGACGTGGTGTTTTGTGTTTTTCATGCAGATGAACATGCCGCAGATGCAACAATCTAAGAATGAGCTTTTGGTTAAGTAGTGACAAAATTGTTCATCTCCACTCCTTCCTCCGCCACTCAGCCTTCAATACAGTATAAAATTCCAACATCATTCCATTCGTTGTCTTACTCCCAGCTTTGAAGGGTATTATAGGTACTTAGAATCACTCATTGATGTGTTTCTCATCTCGTTGTCTGACTTCCTGTAAAGTCAGAGATGAAGAATAGAGAGAAGCCATTAAGGTGTTGGTTGTCTTGTGAGGTTTTCTTTCTTTCTTTCTTTCTTTCTTTTTTTTTTTTTTTTTTGAAAAAAGAAGGGTCTCCAACCCTTTAACATACCATAGGCTTCAACCTGATCTGATCTATGTTCACCCCAATTTCAATAAAACAAATAGCTCATTTTTTTTATTTCTCAATTCCAATTCCAAACCTTCACTCCTAGCGTACCAAACACAGCATTAGTGCATTTGAAGTTGAGCAATGGGTTGTTTTTAAGGAGTCTATCACTTACATGGGATTTATAATATAGGAAGGTTATTTTTTAGTCTTATCCTAAGAACTTGATTGATATTAGATGTATAGTGACTTAGCGGCAGTTTGTTACGTATACAGATTCATAAAGCTTGAGTTTTCCATAGTAGCCAAAGATTAACCATATCTCAAGGGATCAGAATAGTCATTGGCACCGTTTGGAAACTTCATATAAGTACTTATAAACACGTTCAACAGTGTTTTTCCGCAAAACGAGACAATCTCCTCCATGTATTTGCCTCGACTTGTGTAAAAGTACTTATAAATACTTCTCCACCGCGTTGCCAAACGGAGCCAATTATATCCTTGAGCCAATAATATGAAACACAAATAGCTAGGCAATAACAACACAAAAGTAGTGAATCCCAAAATTGAAGTAGAGAATGGTGAGGCACATAAGACTTCTACATGAGTTCTTCAAGCATGGAAGAGACATTCTCAAATCATTTTTGGAATTTTCGAAATTCAAGTGGGCAATCATGAAATTAAAATAAGAAATGAAGCACATGAAACTCCATGAACTCGTCAACCTTGGGGGAGTACCTAAATCGTTTGGAATTTACTAAACTCAAGTAGGCAATAACAAAATAAAGTAGCCAATCACAAAAAGTAAAGTAGCCAATCATAAAATTGAAGTACTAAATAACGAGGCTTAAGAGACTCCTCCATGAATTATTCAAGTGTGGGGAGTTCCTAAATTATTTTTGAAATTACAGAACTTTTTTTTATTGAATAGGCAATAGCATAACTTTTTTTTTCGATAGTATTTAACTATTTTGAATTTTCCCTTAACAATACAACATATTCATATTCTAAAATAAAATAAATAAGGAAAAGTTGGTAAAAAAATCTTTGTTTAAAAATTTTATAAAGCTGATAAATTTTTATACATAAAAAATTACCGAAAGTTTACTCATTCTGCACACATAATAAAGTACTAAAAGTCTAACTTAGTTGCTTGCTTGATCTTCTCAACAAATAAGTGTTAAATAACTAATAAGACTGTAATGTACATGCACTTTCTCTATTTCCATATTAAACTTCTATGGATGTTGACGTTTAAAGAATTGTTTTCATCTTATTCAGAAAAAAGTACTTCGTACACGAATCGCTTTGGTTTTTTACATTTTCAATTAGATTTAGGACGCCATTTTTGAACTTTTGAACGTTGACTTCGTCCAAAAAAGTTGCCAAAGTTGACTCGGCTGGCTTTTCCATATTCATACGTATGTATAAATAGGCGTCAAATAAGATTGAGCTTGTTTGGATGTCATTCCAGAAATTTAAATTTGGTTTCAAATATCTTGTTTAGATTTCTTGAGTTCTTTTAATGACTCACTCCTCAATACAATACCGATCAATCTTCACGTTCTTGTATATAGGTCAACTTTTATCTAATTTACAGATCTAATATTCAGGGGATTTAATTCTTTCCCATTTCACCCTTTTATCTAATTTACAAGTCAACTTTTACTTAGGGCTTGTTTAGAAGCTATTCACAGAACCTAGGTTTAGTTACAAAATTATGTTTTATCCAAGCACAAAAAATTTTCAGAAAAGTTATTTTAGTTACAAAACCTCGGTTTGAAACCTAAGTTTTCTCTTTCCTCTTTCCTACTTTTTTTTCCTTCTTTCTCTTTCTTCTTTCCTACTTTTTCTTTCTTCTCTTTCCTTTTTCATACTTTTCATTCTCTCTTTTTCCTCTTTCATACCTACTTTTTGTCTCGGAATCCGTAAAATCTAATAACTTCCTAAACATAAATCACTTTTTAAAACCTAGGTTTTACTTCGGAATCTGTAAAAGTTATTTTGTAAAATCTAATTTCCAAAACATAAATTTTACCTCGAAATCTGTAAAAACTATTTTTAAAATATATTCCAAACAAACCCTTAATAGTTTAAGAGCAGGGAAAGCTTTGATGATAAGAAGAGCTGTATCCTGGCTATTGTATGAAGTAGGCGATTGAATGACGTTATAGGAAAGAGCATGTAGGTTAGTTGACGCAGCACTCAACTAACATCTAGGTTGGTTGACGCAGAAGTAAACTAACTGCCTGCGATTGATTGAGAAATATATGGACTTGCTTGGTAACGCAATAGAAAAGTACTTTTACTCAAATTAAGGTAATTATGTGAAAGAGATTATTTCGTTTACCGAACAAACACTGTTGAACGTACTTTTACGTGAGAATTAAATGTTCTAAACAAACACATTTTTTAACATGACTTGGTTTTTTACATCTTCAATTAGATTTAGGACGCCAGTTTTGAACTTTTGAACCTTGACTTCGGCCAATAAAGTTGCAAACGTTGACTTCGGCTGGCTTTTCCATATATATATATATAGAGAGAGAGAGAGAGGAGCCAAATAAGATTGATGAAGAAGAACGAAGCTTCTGAATCAAAATCCTCTTGCAGGTTTGTAATTAGCTAGAAGCTCGAGAAATGGGGGATGTGAAGCTGATTGCGACTCCACAGAGCTTTCCCTGCGCCAGAATCGAATGGGCCCTGAAGATGAAGGGCGTGGAATACGAATACGTGAAAGAGAAGCTGCTCAACAAAAGCGATCTTCTTCTTCAGTCCAATCCTGTGCACAAGAAGGTACCTGTACTTCTCCATAACGGCTTACCTATTGCTGAGTCCCTCGTCATCCTCGAGTACATCGACGACACTTGGAAGCAAAACCCTTTGCTGCCTCAGGACCCTTATGATCGAGCCCATGCTCGTTTCTGGGCAAGATTTATCGATGAGAAGGTATCATTCATCTCACTTTCTATCTGTTTGTATCCTTCAGTTTTTGTATGATCGATTCTGATCGTTGATTCAAGAACCATATATAACTGTTAAGTCGGGACTTGAATTCAAATGATACGGTCTAATCGATGTGATCTTGGATCTTTACCAAGTAGTCTTTTTTTGAGATATATATGATATTGGCTATATCAATAATCCCCTTTACATAAGGCTGGGGAGTGACCGTGATTCATTATTGATGGTTGGATTGGGTTGGATTGAAACTTAGCCGAGATTGATAATTATATTATTGTTATCCAGGGAGTGATCCTTTTAGTTGACTAATCATTCCAACAGATCAAATACGTAACGTTTCAACGTGAGTTAAATCCTTTATTGAGCATAATCTTTGTGACAAGGCATAATCTTAGCCCTGCCAAGAGTTTTGATCTGAGCTCACTATCGGATCTAACTAGCAGACACAACTGAGCTAGGTGTTCTGAACTTTGGATTCTTTTTCTGGGTTAATGCAATTTTTTTGTAACTCAAATTTGTCCTATTTTGTTTTTTTGTCTCTCAAAATAGAAACCAGTGATTTTGGTTCCTTAAGCTTTATTGCATCTAAAACAGTACATATTATTTATTGAGTGACCAAAACCAAAATGAATACAAATTATTTAAGAAACCAAAAATTGTATTACCCTTTTTCATAAATTTTAAGAGGTATACTCTTTAGTTCTTATTATAAGGCACCAACTAACAAGTATTCTTGGTACTTTATACAAGTTACCGTCTAGTTTCAAGGAACGTTAAATATTTCTTTTGCCAATATGTAATAAGGACACTTAAATTTAGAACAAATTTAATGTTTTTAACTGTTCTTATTGAGAATTGGTAAAAGTGATTTATAATAACAACCAAAGAGAGTAGATAACTAACTTTAAAATATTAGATAAACTATTTAAATAAGTTATTTGTAATAACCAATTGTTGGCTTTTGTAAAATATTTATGTTAATCATATGCATTGGACTATCAATTGATGGAATACTTTAAATATGCAATCTATGGGATACTTAGAGAAGAAAATTATAAATTTAAAAGATAAAGTGATATAAACTCTTATATTTAGAAACGAAGTCTAACAACTCTCATGTTAAGTGTGGGAGTTAATATCATATTTTCGATCAAACCAAGGCAAAAACAAGGTTTTTATATTTAGAACCCTTGTCTGATATTCTATCGTCTTTGTGCCTTCCTGCTGTGATATGCTATTTTCCTGAGTTTGCTCTCAATTAATTCATGCGAACATGAAATGACAGTGTATGGTGGGTGTGTGGAGCGCTGGGGTGGCACAAGGAGAAGGAAAGGGGGAAGCCATAGAGAAAGCTCTGGAATCACTGGCTATTCTGGATAAGCTGCTGGAAGGGAAGAAGTATTTCGGTGGAGAGGAGTTTGGGTATTTGGACATTGTGGCAGGTTGGATCCCTCATTGGCTCAATGTTCTAGAGCAACTTGGAGAGATGGAACTGCTCACTCCTCATAGGTTCCCTCGTCTTCATCAATGGAGCCTCAACCTGCTGCAAACTTCACCTGTCAAAGATTGCTTGCCTTCTACAGATTCTGTCCATGACTACTTCAGTTTTGGCTTCAACTACGTGCGTTCCATGTCAGCCAATAACAACTAAACCATGATCGAGATATACATACATGTGAACCGTCTCGCATTAATTATGAATATAAATGTTGATGGATGAAGACCCTAAACCCTAAGTTTGTATACCTGACTTGATGATCTATTGCAGCACTTACACACATCAAGGCAACAAAATTCTTCTAGTGAAATTGGCTGTTGGTTAGAAGCAGATATTTTTCATATTAAAGGTTTGAATATACGATGTTTATTATTATTATTATTGATGCACTATAATACAAATAGATGGAAAGTAGAGATAAATGTTGGGTAAGATTCTCCTCTTTATTTATATCTAAATGAAGCAAAAGTAGTGTTTCTAAAGGGAATAGATGGGTTCATGAGACTTGTACTGCATTATTAGTTTATTGTTATTTGACAAAGTTTGTCCACATGAGGGGGAAGAGTGAGTAGCCGGAAAAACATATTGAATGTATTATTAATATTAAATGTAGATCTTCAAAAATACTAGTATGAATCATAAGTTTATTGAACATCGCATTGTAGTACGAACCAAAAAGTTCATCAAATATCACATTCATGATATATTGCTAAATATCTGCCAAATTCAATTACTGACCTAAATGAGAATTGCTAATTCTCATATTCCAACTAAAAATAGTCCAATTAGCATAAATGAAAATGAGACATATTGTTAAGATGAGAAACCAATCGATTTCAAACATAATACCTAAATATAAGCATATTATTAAGATGATCATGTTGAGAAGGCTAGTACACCAGAAGAAGCCGAGACATAACTAAAAGGAAAAACCTCAAGATAGGTTCAGGTACTTGAAAAGTAATAAAGAGATATCAATAAGTTAAGTCATATCGAGAAAAATGAAACCGAAAAGCTAAAGCTGTTGACAACGGTTTTAGTGATAGCATCACGTGATCAAATAAGGATTTTATATATGAATCTTTCATAAAAGTTTGACAGCAAGGTGATTGGCCAACATAAAAAGAAAAAGGAAAAACATGCAACAAAATATAATTGCATCATTTCAACATGTAAAAATTATGAACCAGAAGTCCACATGCATGAAATATAAAGTTGTTATAATATATATAAACATTTATGTGAAAGCAAAGGTTTTCACTATGTAGGTATATTATTTTGTAATGGATGAAAATAATTAGTAGTTTGGTAGGATATAAAAAAATGTGTCCATTAGGTATTATTATATCCTGCGCGTATGCCCCATTAAATATTAAAATTTTATGAAAATCCTTGAAGGATTTAACATGCTAGAAGCATACCTAAGAACATCATTATATGTATAAAATGTTACTTGATCTAAAAAATAAATGATGATGTATTTAGTCCAATTTAACCCATACAAATATATTCAAAAATGAATGGTGATATGATGTATTATACTTGACCAGTAGATCAAGTTATTAATTTAAAATCATAATTTTTTCAATAATGATTTGGTCAACAAAATATTGAGTTTAATTGACTAGACGTCTTGTATATTTATTCTATGGTAATATTATATTGTGATTAAATTTTTACAGGATATGTCAATTATTTTCATTATAAAATTTTTTGAGTTCCGTGTACATGAGGCAAATAGATGGTATATAGAATATTCAACATATCCAGAAGATATCACAGATGAATACATGCATAGTTCAAATAACAAAAAGAAATAATCTATGATAGTGTATTTGAGAAAATATAATCACAATTAGTTATATTGCATTCAGTGGGAGTAAAAGTGATGTCGTTGTCATATGAAGAAGCGAAATTAATACTATCTTCAGGAGGAGAAAAGATCATGCTGCACTTTTTTTTCCTTAACCAAGGTTTTGTCACATTAGGCTTTCTTGATAAGGTTTTTAACGAGACAACTTCAATATATATTACATAATCTTTTCCTTCACAGGTTTTTTGTCCCACTGAATTTTTCCTAATAAGGTTTTAATGAGGCACATTTGTTTATGGAAATCTATGGAGAAGTATTGTAACACCCCAAGATTTTAACCAAAATGCTTAATGAAATCTTCCATATATGGATAAATGAGGATTTCTAATAATATTTCATTAAAACATATCATTAATGATCCGGTCAAAATACACATTACTAATCTCAGTTCAAATCCTCCCAAAATATTAGAGTAAATAGAAATAAAATTAGGAAGTCTTAGAGTTATGGCAATTCAAAATGATAGCATGTGCCTAAGGGCACAAAAGAGCGAACAATGTTTATTCCATAGGTGCCTTCCCTTGCTGCCTACTAGAACAATCACCTAAAAAATGTTAATATAACGGGGTTAGATTCCACGTCCCAGTAACTACTGAAAGTTTCCACCACACACAAGCAAACGTCATAAATTAAAAGGAAGAACTGAGTTACAAATATTTCGTATATGTAAAGTTATCATATAAACAATTTTCATATTTTCGTAATTTGTAACTCACAATCATCATCACAAATCATGTGTAGTTATTCCACTCATTGGACCCATAGGCTAACACATAGTCCAATAGAAATTTATCCATATAACTGGATTGTCTCAAGCTCACCAGTTCCTTAAGATACATCCGGCCAAAGGTATAGAGCTCAAGTTTGGATTACGGCTCCCCTCCTTAAAAGAAAACTAAGGAGGTGTCACATGTCTCACAATTACAATGCAATCCTGGTCAAAGGAAAGACACGGGTAAAGGGGCATACAAATGACATCCACGGTGCACCGAGTGATGGCTTATCACGTGATAAAATCTCAACACACATATTTCTCCTCCATACTCCAACCCAATCACAATGCAACCGCCATAACAATTATAAAAATTTTCATGCCAAATAAATATATTGAAAACTTTAAATATTTACATTTATATAATTCATTCAAAAAAATGCATAAAAACATAGTTCGATCACAATTTAATCATATGCGGTTCACAAGTATATGGAAAAATATTCAGAGTTACCTGCAAACTTATGGATAAGCTTACAAGAGACACTCTAAATTCACAATGAAAGTCTACAAAATCGTACATAATAATTTCTATCAATATATTAATTAATCTATTCTAAAAGTTACTTCAAAGCAAATCTAAATATCTAAGACTACCCTTTATACTCAAATATTAATCAAATATATAAGCTGTTTTATTTATTCATATAAGACAAAATTTATTATTATTTTTTATAAGTTATAATTTTTTTATAATTTTTACATGCTGTTTGAGAAGAAGAAAAATAATAGTAGTAGTAATAATAAAAAGAATAGAGATGCTAATAATAATGTAAATAATAATTTAATTCAAATAATTGAATATTGAAATTTTAAAGATAATACATTTTTTATATAAAGTAAGTAAAAAAGAAATGCACTTACTCACACACACGTGTATGTTAGCATACACCCAGATATTCGACATTAGATTTATAAAACCACAAGTAGTATCGTGAATGCCTTGTATGCTTGAAAAAAGGTTTTTTCTTTCTTAACAGATATGCATATACATCACCACAAGCACAGGGGAAGATGTTATATATATATATATATATCTATACATCAACCCAAGTACAATGAATAGTTTGGTTCATACACATGGGAGAGGAAAACGAAAACGTTTTTCTATATACACACACAACAAACAAGACACGTTTTCATATGACACTGACAAGATGTCCCCCTTTTTTCTTTTCAATTAATGAAGTACATAATAAAAGTTAAAGCGTACGCGCACCCCTATATTACCTGCATATACATATAGATATATATATCATTATATACATTTTTTATACAATAAAATAATAATAACAATAATAAGTAAAAAGGATGAAGAAAACACTTATGTACACATTCTCCCATACACCTAGCCCATCTCCATAGTGCTCCCACCTTCAGAGCTATTATTTTCATTATTATTTTTTTTTTAAAAAAAGCGCACAGTATGAGCATATCCTATATATATCTAGGTATTACTACACATGAAGAAAAGAAAAGTATCATTGGGCTCATCTTGTTACACATATATTAACACATACTTGTTTTATTTTATTTTCTTTTGATGGACAAGACATAAGTGGCTTTGCTTTCAATGTATACATGGGTAAACGCATTGTCATCCTGATGGAATAAGAAGCAGAAAAAAAAATAATAATTTAAAAGTGAAAGCTTTAACAAAACATTTTAAGGAAAGAAAAGCTGTGAGGATACTCAGAAGGAAAAGGAAATAAGGTTATGAGACTTAGTATGATACGTGGAGAAGGAGAAATGAGGGAGAAAAAAGAGACCAGATGAACATTGTAGCAGGGCACTGTAGTGTTACTGTAACGGCAGAAATTTGTGGGTTTCTGATGAGGGGGAAAAGCTTTATATAGGAGTAGGGTTATGTGTTTCTTTTTTTTTTTATTTTAAAATAAAATAATATTATATATATAATAATTTTTTAAAAAAAGAAAATAATAATTATAATAAAATTATTATTCAGAATTTTTTTACTTATTTTAATAATAAGATAAGTTCACACCTATAATTAATTATTTTTAGGAGAGATTTCTCTATATATATTTTTTTAAAAAATAAATAAATAATTTGATTTATTTTTAATAAAATTTATTTTATTCTCAAACTAATTTAAGATCTAACAACAATTAACTAAATTCTAAAAATAAGGATGTTACAAGTGTTATGAAATTATATATAAGTGTGGGTGTCCACAAAACTCTTAAGATTCCTTAGAATTCCCTCCCTTTAAATGTCCAAACTCCATAACATCTCCCAACTTTTGAACTTCCACATCTTCCACTCCATAACTCCTCCCATGAATGGTTGTTAGAAGCTTTAATTCCACTGCTTAAATGTTTCATATTGTACACTTATAGGAATTCATTTTGTATAACTTAGAATTGAAGATGTAAAACTATAAATAAAGGCTTTGTAAAACACATGTAAATGAAATATACTTTGTTTCCTCTCAATTTCTTTTTCTACTATTCTCTTCTTTTACTATAAAACTCATTTTATAACAAGTGTCATTTTTTTCTAAAACACTAATTATTTTATGTAATTCCCTTCATCCCTCTACTACTTGATTATTAAGAATGGAATATCAATAGAGTTAATTAGAAAGAAAATGGATTAAAATGCAAAATACATCTTTCTTTAAAATCAACGTCAACCCTCAAACCAAGTCTTACATTCATGACCGAGAAATATTACAACCCAAAAATGCCCATTTATCAGGATTTATTACCTTATTCATGAAACTGAAACCTCTAACTTGTTTCCTCAAATGCAATGAGAGTAAGGTAGAGCAACGGGCGAAACGGGCTGGTCCGATAGTCAACCCGTAGCTCGCCCATTTAACATTAACCGAGAATAGGCTCAGCCCAAACCCGGGGCCAACCTTTTATAGACCCGTCCCAAACGGGTTGCCTGGAACCCGGCGGCTTCAAGCAGGTTAACGGAGCAGCACTTTTTTTTTTTTGCTTGCAAGAAATGGAAGACTATTTTTTGCAGCCAGATCAAGAACCAAAAATCCCTTACACTCTTTCTATCAAGATCAAAACGCGGCCATGAAATAGAACAAAGTATTGATCAGCAATTTTCATCTCACACCAAACACAACTAACCTACGAGCACAGCAAACAGGGGGAGTAATCACAATTGGTCGGTGACGAAAGACTGAACAAGGGCATGAGTCACACGCGAGCAAGGGCACAGTCGCACAACAGCGCTCTCGGCTTCTCGCACGAGCTTCTGGTGGTGTCGGTGAGGGTTTAAGGCTCCAAGCTTCTAAGTTGACTGCGTTCTCGGCTTCTTGCACGACGCCGATGAGATCAAGAACGACCGATGAAAACTGGAAGGGTTGGGGAGAGGTAGAGCACGACCATAAGGAAGAACGATTCAGAAGACTAAAACGAAGTGAGCGAGAGATCGAAGTGGGAGAAGAAAAGGGAAGAGAGCATATTGAGGAATAAAGAGGCAGGGTCTAGGTAGCCTATCAGAAGGATTAAACAAAGCTTTAGCAGAGGCGTTGGGTCAAGCTATTTCATCTGACGAGGAGGCGTCATTCACTGAAGCGAATGGGAGTGGTTTTTTTGATGATGATTTGGCCTCAGACAACTCTGAGGGGGAATTCTAATTTTATCATTTTTCATGAATCACTCTACATTTGTTTGGAACTGCCAAGGGGCAGCATCTCCCTCCTTCCATCGTACTTTACGGTCGCTGCTTAGGGGATATTCTCCTCATATTGT